>SEYY01014401.1:0-17500 GCA_009176605.1 Armadillidium nasatum | reverse complement strand
ATATATATATATATATATATATATATATTGTCAATAAAAAATTATAAAACGTAAAAGATTTAAATTAAAGCTTTGAAAAAAATGAAAAGTTTAGGTAATTAAAAAATTCATGCCAGTTTACGACTTGCATGTGGAGTCGCCATAGACAGAGAGGGCCTAGATTATCTCAACTATTTCTATATCTGGAGCTCCTCCCACATGTTGTAACCAACGATATTTCCATATGAGGGTGGCAAAATATATTCTTTCGTAGACAGGTAAAATATTATTATTATAATTATTATTATTATTATTATTATTATTATTATTATTATTATTATTATTATTATTATTATTATTATTATTAGTAGTAGTAGTAGTAGTAGTAGTAGTAGTAGTAGTAGTAGTAGTAGTAGGTGTACTAGTTGTAGTTCTATAAGTAGAAGTATCTTTTGTTGATGCTGTTGCTGCTGTATTATTATCTGCAAATGCAGAATAATACAACATTACTTACCAGTAACTAATTTGGTAACCTTTGACCTAAAAACCTCTTGAAAATTCAACACTTTCAACCTTTTATTTTATGTATCTATTTGTTTGTTCAATTTCATGATCGAAAGCCTAACAAAATCGCATTTATTTTAATTGACCGTACGCCATCAAAAATTCTAAGAATTCTTTTGCAAGGTAAAATGATTTCTTAAAAAGTAAATAATTGGATTTTATCACTTGTGCTATTAATAAAGGACACAAAATGTTTAAATGTTGTAAGACTCTTTGGTGACGATTATTTTTTAACGAAAACTAACATCAGATAAGATGCCACTTTAACTTCATTGGCAATGAAAACAATGATCAATATATTATAATAAAGAAAACGAATAAACACAAGCGTCGCTCAATGTAATTAATACGCACAGAATCGAGACTCGATCTCAAAAATGCAAATGAAGATTTTTTCGCAATTCTTTAGGTAAACAAAACGAAAACAAAGCAATATATATATATATATATATATATATATATATATATATATATATATATATATATATATATATATATATATATATATATATATATATATATATATATATATATATATATATATATATATATATATATATATATATATATATATATATATATATATATATATATATATATATATATATATATATATATATATATATATATATATATATATATATATATATATATATATATATATATATATATATATATATATATATATATATATATATATATATATATATATAAATAAATATATATATATATATATATATATATATATATATATATATATATATATATATATATATATATATATATATATATATATATATATATATATATATATATATATATATACGGGGGAGGGGAGTAGCGCTCCCGAGGCGTTGAGATTACCCCATATTGGGTATACGGGATGTTTAGGGTACTTCTCATCTCATCCTGGTGCCCAATGGTACGCTCCTTTTTGCGCTCATGTACACTTTCTTCTACACGGATTAGGCTCTCCTTTTACACACAATAAAAACTATTTCATTCACACATCCCTTCAAAAAAAAAAAATCTAATTAATTATGGCGAATAAATTAGCCTCGGAGAATCCAGAAGGGGCGGATTCCAAAGATAGCCCCTCATCCACCCCTTCCCCCATCACCACTTGGGAGTTAGTTTCCTCCGGTGATGGGGTTGGTGCCACCAGAAATTTGCAGCCGGCTGTTCCGGATGCACGGTCTATTTTTTTCATTAACTTCTGCAACATTCGCGGTCTTCATTCCAATTTCCACTTTGTTGAACATCACCTCACTTCTTCTAGTCCTCACCTCTTATTCTTGACCGAAACTCAGATGTTTGAGTGTTCTGATAGCAAACCCTATTCTGTTTCCTCCTACTGCCTCTATCCTCAATTTTCAGCCAAAGGCGGTTGTTGTGCATACGTGCGCAACGATGTTGTTTGTTCTCGTGTCTCTAATTTGGAGTCTTCTGAATTTTCCACCTTATGGCTTCGGCTCTCTTGCCATTCTACGACTAAATTCATTTGTTCTGTTTATTTATCTCCTAATTCTACTGACTATCCTAAATTCTTCGACTATTTAAACTCCAAAATAGACCACATTCTCTCATCTTTTCCTTTCTCTGAAATCATCATATTAGATGATTTCAATGGCTTTCTTCTAGTTCTCATGATACAGCTGGTGAACGTGCCTTCCATTTCGCTATCCAAAACGACCTTGAGCAGTTGGTGAAGCTCCTCTACTCGTATCCCTGATCGTCTTGGAAATGAACCCAACATTCTAGACCTTTTTCTAACTTCTAATCCTTCTCCTTATACTGTTAAACTCTTTCCTCCTCTGGGTTCATCCGATCACCTTCTTATCTCCGTATCCTCTTCTATCTCTTCAAGTCTTCCGCAGGAAAGACTCCCTTCTATTGAAAGGAAACGTTTGTGTCATTTCGGTGCCGCAAGCTGGTCGGACTTGCGGTCGTACTTCTTTGATTTCTCATGGAATGCTTATTGCTTCCGTGGGAGAGGTCCCTCGGAGTGTGCAGAACGCATTACTGAGGTGATTCTCTCTGACATGAAGGCGTACATTCCATTCTCTTTCCCTTCTACTAAACCCAACAAACGTTGGTTTAACTCTGCTTGTTCTCATGCTATCCGCCGCAGAGATGCTTCCTTCAGAGATTACCGTCGTCTTCAAACTCCAGAAACTCATGCAACTTATATTTCATTCCGGAATCGTGCAAAATCTATACTTCGTAACACCAAAAACTCTTTTCTCCGTAAAAAATGCAATAATCTTTCTGGTTCCTCTTCCTCACGCTCTTTCTGGCATTTTTCAAAAAATGTCAACTCTAACTTTGCTTCTTCCTCTTTCCCTCCTTTAGTATCTTCCGATGGCACAACTGCTGTTTTACCTTCTTCTAAAGCTGAACTCTTCGCTCAAACTTTGCCTCTAATTCTACCTTAGACGATTCCGGAGCTATTCTTCCTCCTTCAACCCCCTCCAACTCATTTATGCCTAAAATTAGAATTTCTTCTAAAGATGTTATTTCTGCTCTCTCTGAGCTTAATACTAAGAAGGCGTACGGTCCTGATGGTATTCCTCTTGTGGTTCTCAAAACTTGTGCTTCCAAGCTTGCACCCTGCCTTGGTAAATTATTTTGCCTTTGCCTTTCTACTTCGACCTTCCATTCTTGCTAGAAACGAGCGCTCATTCAGCCTGTGCCGAAGAAGGGGGACCCCTCTCAGCCCTCCAACTACCGTCCCATTTCTTTAACCTCCGTTCTCTCTAAAGTTTTCGAATCTATCCTTAACAGGAAGATTTGGAAAAATCTCAATTCTTCTAATCTTATCTCTGACCGCCAGTATGGGTTTCGTAAGAAACGCTCAACTGGTGATCTTCTTTCCCTTCTCTCTGACTCTTGGTCCTCCACTCTTCGGCATTTCGGTGAATCTTTTGCTGTCGGGCTAGACATATCGAAAGCCTTCGATAGGGTCTGGCATAAAGCTTTGATTTACCAAACTCCCCTCTTTCGGTATCTATCCTTCCCTCTGTGATCTTCTCTCTAATTTCCTTTCCGGTCGTTCTATAGCAGCTGTTGTAGATGGCCACCGTTCTTCCTTTAAACCTATTAACAGTGGTGTTCCTCAGGGTTCTGTTCTATCCCCAACACTTTTTCTACTTTTCATTAATGATCTTCTTTCTATTACTTCATCTCCTATCCACTCCTATGCTGATGACTCCACACTTCATTACTCTCTTTCAGTTTGAAAGACGCCCATCCCAAGCAACAGTTATTAGACTTGAGAAGGGTAGACTTGGAGCAACTAACCTCTGATCTTTCACGTATTTCCCATTGGGGCAGAGAAAACATGGTTGTTTTCAATGCCTCAAAAACGCAGTTCCTCCATCTCTTCACTCGACACAATCTTCCACACAACTATGATATCTTCTTCGAAAACACACAACTCAAACCTTCCTCTGTTCTTAATATTCTCGGTGTTTCTTTTTCTCGTGATCTTTCTTGGAAAGATCACATTACTTCTCTTTCTAAACAAGCTTCTAAGAGGTTGGGTGTTCTGAGGCGCCTTCAGAATTACTTCACGCCACCCCAGCTGCTTGCTCTGTATAGGGGTGTTGTTCGTCCCTGTATGGAGTATGCTTCACACATCTGTGTTGGCTCCACTCATACAGTTCTACTTGAGAAGGTGGAGTCTAGAGCATTTCGTCTCATCAACTCCCCTGCTCTTACTAACTCTCTCCAATCTCTTTCTGCCCGTCGAATTGTTGCGTCACTCTCTCTATACTATCGCTATTACAACAGACACTGCTCTTCTGAACTCTCTCGTCGCATACCTCCTCCATTGAGAAGAGCTCGGGCGACTCGACTTTCTACACAGTCTCATCCCTTCTCTGTCCAACTCTCTGACCCCAGACTTAACCGCTATGTTCAGTCTTACATATACTCTACTGGTAAAGTCTGGAACACACTCCCTTTATCGGTTTTCCCAACTTCCTCTGACTTATATACTTTCAAACGCCGTGTATCTGGACAGGTCGGCCAACATCGGTCTGATTAGCCTTTTTCCAACTCCGGTGGAATTCAGTAGGCCTCCGGCCTTTGCCCACCGGAGGAGATATATATATATATATATATATATATATATATATATATATATATATATATATATATATATATATATATATATATATATATATATATATATATATATATATATATATATATATATATATATATATATATATATATATATATATATATATATATATATATATATATATATATATATATATATATATATATATATATATATATATATATATATATATATATATATATATATCGAAAGCTTTCGATAGAGTCTGGCACAAAGCTTTGATTTCCAAACTTCCCTCTTTCGGAATCTATCCTTCTCTCGGTGACCTTCTCTCTGATTTCCTTTCCGGTCGTTCTAAAGCAGCAGTTGTAGACGGCCACCGCTCTTCCTTTAAATCTATTAATAGTGGTTTTCCTCAAGGATCTGTCCTATCCCCAACACTTTTTCTACTTTTCATTAATGACCTTCTCTCTGTTACTTCATCTCCTATCCACTCCTATGCTGATGACTCCACCCTTCATTACTCTTTTCAGTTTGAAAGGCGCCCCTCCCAACAACAGTTACTAGACACAAGGAAGGTTGCCTTGGAGCAGCTGACCTCTGATCTATCTCGTATTTCAAATTGGGTCAGAGAGAACATGGTTGTTTTCAATGCCTCAAAAACTCAATTCCTCCATCTCTCTACTCGACACAATCTTCCACACAACTATATCTTCTTCGAAAACACTCAACTCAGACCTTCATCTGTTCTTAATATTCTTGGTGTTTCTTTTTCTCGTGATCTTTCTTGGAAAGATCACATTACCTCTCTTTCTAAACAAGCTTCTAAGAGGTTAGGTGTTCTGCGGTGCCTTCAGTATTTCTTCAATCCACCCCAGTTGCTTGCACTGTATAGGGGTGTAGTTCGCCCCTGTATGGAGTATGCGTAACACATATGGGATGGTTCCACTCATAGCTCTCCTTAAGAAGGTGGAGTCTAGGGCTTTTCGTCTTATCAACTCTCCTGCTCTCACTAATTCTCTCCAGTCTCTCTCTGCCCGTCGAATTGTTGCGTCATTCTCTCTTTACTATCGCTATTACAATGGAAACTGCTCTTTTGAACTTTCTCGTCGCATACCTCCACCACTGAGATGTGCTTGTGGGACTCGACTTTCTACACAATCTAATCTTTTCTCTGTCCAACTCTCCGACCCCAGACATAACCACTATGCTGTCCTACATGTACTCTACTGGTAAAATCTGGAACACACTTCCTTCTTCTATTTTCCCAACTTCCTATGACTTACACACCTTCAAATGTCGTGTATCAGGTCACGTCGGCCTTTAATTCTGACTAGGATCACGTCTTTCCAACTTCCTCTGGTGGAATTTTAGTAGGCCTCTGGCCTTAGCCCACCAGAGGTAAAATAAAAATATATATATATATATATATATATATATATATATATATATATATATATATATATATATATATATATATATATATATATATATATATATATATATATATATATATATATATATATATTATATATATATAATTATTATTATTATAATTATACATAATTACATTATTATTATAATAATAATATTATTGTTATTATAATATATATATTATATTATATTATATATATATATATATATATATATATATATATATATATATATATATATATATATATATATATATATATATATATATATATATATATATATATATATATATATATATATATAAACAAAATAAGACCCTATTCTAATATTGATTATTTATTCCATTTATGAAAGTAGGAGGGTTATGGCGAAGAGAAGTTCCAGAGAAAGTAGGAACGGAGGACCTACTAAACTCCAACTGCATGTAGTAAACCAGAAGGAAGCTGTAAATCGTTGAGATTAGTCTTCTGGTATATTTTATTCAATTAAATTATAAAATTTTAATTTAATTTTTAACTTTTATTTAAACTTTATTCTTGAAAATATATATAATTTTCATATTCTCATAATGAAGTAAGTAAAAATTCCAATGTGTTTACCAACATAACTAAGATTTCACTCAAGCAAGGAAAATGAAAATGCTGTAATACTACAACTACTACTACTACTACTACTACTACTACTAACAACTACTACTACTACTACTACTACTACTAATAATAATAATAATAATAATAATAATAATAATAATAATAATAATAATAATAATAATAATAATATCAGTTGAAATTTCGCTTCCAATTTTCCAAAAGATTTTTTCTTTTTTATCTCATTCTACTATTTGCTGACTGGTTTCGTTCATAAACTTCGGACATCATCAGAACTTGAGTTCTAGTAGATGAGTAGTTAATTTTAAGACGTTAGTCCAAAAGTTAACTAATATTATAAATTTTAAAATTTTTTAATAAAGTTAGGTATTTAGTTTTTAGTTTTTTGAACTTCACATGAGGAGATCCGAATTTAGAATGATATGGCTAAACGGTGGTATGTCCCATCTGTCAATCAAACAGTCACGTAACCAATAAATTTCGACGTACAGTCAGACTCGTGTAAGTAAATTGGCACACGATGGTGACTAAACTGAAGGAGCATCAGCCGTCTTCTTCAGTTAAGTGATATTTGGAGGATTTCATAATTAATTTAGTTGTGAAGAAATCTTAAAGGCTGGAAGTAGCTGGCTACCATAACAACAATTTTAAAAGTTCTTCAACTTTATTTTAATATCAGTTGTAATTTTGCTTCCAATTTTCCAAAAGATTTTTTCTTTTTTATCTCTTTCTTCTTCTTGCTGACCGGTTTCGCCCGCAGACTTCGGACATCATCAGAGTTTGAGTTCTAGAAGACGAATGATTAATTTTAAGATGTTTAGTCAAAAGTTAATTAATGTTATAAATTTTGAATTTTTTTTAGTGAAGTTAGGTATTTAGGTATTTAGTTTATTCTTAGTAGAGCAGCCACAATATTAGGCTTTTCTCTCCGCTTAAAGACAATTCCCCCCCCCCCCCCAAAAAAATAAAAAAAAAAAAAAAAAAAATAATATATATATATATATATATATATATATATATATATATATATATATATATATATATATATATATATATATATATATATATATATATATATATATATATATATATATATATATATATATATATATATATATATATATATATATATATATATATATATATATATATATTGGGGATGGGATGGATATCCGGTTATACGGGATTTTATCAGTATCCAGCTATCCGAACGGATATCAGTACTATCCGGCCGGATATTCGGTAAAACTGAAGTTCTTAATTATAAGAAAAAAATTTAAAATTATTATTAAAGTATCCAATATTTTTTCTCCTCTTGAGGGTAAAGGCCAGAGGCCTACTAAAATTTTCACTAGAGTTAGGGAGAAAATTAGAAACCTGGTCAAATTAAAGACCGGCCTGTCCCGATTCACGTCGTTTGAAGGTGTGTGAGTCATGGGAAGTTGGGAAAGCAGATGAAGGATGAAGGGAGTGTGTTCCAGACTTTACCAGTAGAGTATATGTAAGACTGAGCATAGAGGTTAAGTCTAGGGTCAGGGAGTTGGGCAGAGAAAGAATGAGACTGTGTAATTGTGTATAAAGAGATGTTGCACGAGCCCTTCTCAATGGAAGAGGGATGCGACGAGAGATTTCAGAAAAGCAGTGTCTATTGTTATAGAGATAGTATAGAGAGAAAGAAGCAACAATTCGACTGACAAAAAGAAACTGGAGATAATTAGTGAGAGCAGGAAAGGTGATAAGATGAAAAGTCCTAGACTGCACCTTTTTAAGGAGAGCTGTATGAGTGGAACCACCCCAGATGTGTGAGGAGTACTCCATACAGGGTCGATCAACACTCTTATAAAGAGAAAGCAACTGCGGTGGTATAAAGAAATTCTGAAGGCGCATCAGAACACCTAACCTCTTAGAAGCTTGTTTAAAAAGAGAAGTAATGTGATCTTTCCAAGAAAGATCACGAGAAAAAGAAACACCAAGAATATTAAAGAGAGATGAAGATTTAAGTTGTGTTTTCATTTATCTTGTTTTTTTTTTTCAACTCAATTCTATATGACAGATCTGAAAAATCTTTGGCTATTCATGTTGAATAAATGCAGATATGCATTCAATAATTTATTAATTTATTTACATTACAGACATCCAACTAATTTTTTCACAGAATTATATATATTGTAAAGTTCAACTTTTATATGAAAGTGAACTTTTCTTTGCTTTTCTTTTAAAATGTATTATGTGATAAATCTAATTATGAATGAAAATATATTTTATTTGAATTCATAATTAGAACTCCAAAATTTGTAATTTTTGTTAACTTTTTAGTTGTAAAATTAATTTCTAATATTATTTTCGATTGTTAAAAATTCGTAGAGAGTTTAACCTCTACAGAGATAAAAGGAATCAAGATTTGGATTGAAGAAAATTAATTAATGAGGGACAATTAAAATAGAGAACAACAATCAATCCGAGATGATCATCTAAGAACAACTAGTGAGAATTCAACGATAAAGAAAAGTTTACCATCAAGATTGTATTTATCATCAAGATCAGATGAATCAATCCAGTTATTATTCAGAAATCCTCAAAGAAGTTTAAATCGTCTCAATTAGATCTACTTAATCAAAAGGTTGTTGAACCCTCGGAACATCTCCGAAAAATTATTTACACAAATTAATCGATTTTGAAGCTATTTATGAATGTAAATAAAATATTATTTTCATTCATAAATTCACACGATACATTTTAAAAGAAAAGCAAAGAAAAGTTCACTTTCATATAAAAGTTGAACTTTACATGCCTCCCTTCGAAAAATGTATCTTGTGCTTCAAAATGATGCACAAATCAACAAAGCTCCATGTCTTTGGAAACGATCCAAAGAAGAAGAATGCGAATAACATAAAAAACATAAACTTCAATAGATGAACAAGATATATGTCTCCTTATCCTTGCGGTATATCGTCAAATCTGTGATGGCCCAGGTTTTCAATCTGTCCTATCAATCTTCAAATCCAGAACATCCAATACCGAGAAACTAAATCCAAGAGTTAGCTTATTCAAAAAAAGACTAAACTCCGACCCCTGAGTATAATAGTGACGGAGCTCCCACTATTATAGTCACCACAGAGTATAAACTACTGTGAGCGGTTTCACATGGTGTGTTCCCGAAGGTAACATTACCATTTGAACAGAGTTCGCGTGAAAATTTTTCCGCGGAGCCTAACCATGATGGCCCAGGTTGTTAAGCTGTCCAATAAAAAAAAACAGTTCTCATAACTCCGGGATGTTCCTTCGCCGTGACGAATTCAACAAAGATAATGCGACGTAGAAACCATATAAATAGGATAAAATGATAACATCTTCTCTTTGTTTCGAATCAGGAGAACATCAGCATGGTGTAGTTTTTTGTTGATTAGTTATGCATCTCTGTAGAAGTTGTTGTGTTTCTAGAATTTTGTTTCATTAAGTTTTTTTGTCAATTTTGAGTTCACAACGAAAATTTCCTATGATCACTAGATCGTTACTATTAGTCGTTTATCATTCGTCGTTGATACTTTAATTCCTTAATTTGTCGCTGTATCCCACCGTCTGCTAATCAATTTAAAGATGTTTATTATCTATATTCTAAAGTTTCATTCTTCGTGAACTCAATCGACAAAGGTTAAATAAATTTTATTGTAGTTACAATGATATATTTTCCTGGTAGCGTAGATAAATATAATAAATATAAGCCGAGTTAATAAAAAGGCATTCTCTTGTCTCTTCGGAGGATATATATATATATATATATATAATATATATATATATATATATATATATATATATATATATATATTATATATATATATATATATATATATATATATATATATATATATATATATATATATCCTTTGGTGGGGAAAGAACAGAGGTAAACCAATTTCCACCAAAGTTGGGAAATATCTTATACATGATCGATTAAAGGCCGACATGTATAGATATACAGGGGAGATATAAATTTATATTTATTATTAAAAACTTAATTTATTGTACAAAAATGGTGTTAGGCCTCAGTTAGGTTTTCCATATTGCAGTTACGTTTAATCTGTTTTTATATCTTCGTTAGAGTAGAAAAAATTAAAAATCAAAACTGGCTCACCTGAGTCAGACCTTTACCTTCTATATTATGGTTGGTTGCGTGGGAGAAATGACTCTAAAATACACGAATGCAAAAAATAGACGTGTGTATAGATTCTTTTATTCGGAAACAGGAGGACATAACATTCAAATGGGGAGAAAATTAGCCTATGCTACTGATGCTACTGGTATACCAGAAATAACGATTATATACCATTCTCAGCGCTGTATTGAACGGTGAATAGCTGTACTTCAAACTACACTAGTCTCCGTTGAAGTCTCTGTATGCTAGTTAATGATGACAAACTGCGTCAAGGTTTAGATAACAGTTTTAGGGTTTCCCTTACTTAATTTGGAGATGGTTTTAAACGTAAATGACCTACCATTCTAGAAGGTCTAATAATACAAACACTATTGCTTGGTGACGATTGCCAAAGTTTTCCACTAAGGAGAAAAATAGCTTTAGAGATATCTTTTTCCGATTTTTCTGAAGATATGAAAAATGCTTTAGTAAGGTTTTAGAAGGTGAACGCTTAGTTGAAACTAGAATGACAAATAAGGCAGGGTTGCCAAAAGAATTAAAGGTTGTCAACCCCTTCAATATAATTCATTTAATACGGGCTGGTAATCGAAGGACCCACTGGGTGGGGTGTTCTGTCCGCACATGCCATTTTGAAGCGGATAATGTTCGCTACCAGCATGCATTTACAGTGTAGTGGTTGGCAATAGGAGGGTATTTTACACTGAAAAATATTTTTAAAATTTGATATATGCTTAAAACAAATTAAAAAAGTAAATAAATAAAATGCTTTTTTTTAATCATAAGTAATAGGCCTATCGCACATTTTTCTTCGATTTGAGGTAAAAATTTTGCAGAAAATTGAGTTTTAAGCATTTCATAAAATTTTCATTTGTATTTACTACTTTAGAGAATATTTTCAATATTTCCTAAAAGATTCCTCAAAATCGGGGCTATTACTAAAAATTGGATTTACCTTATATATATATATATATATATATATATATATATATATATATATATATATATATATATATATATATATATATATATATATATATATATATATATATATATATATATATATATATAAACCATATCTAATTTCTTAATAAAACAATGGAAGTTGGCAGCTGAAGCGAAACAGCAAAAGAATTAGTTAGTGGAATTTTATTATTATTATTTTTTAAAAATTAATCCTTATAAATAAATGATTACAGAAAAGAACAATATACATTAATTATTTTGTTACTATATTTGTCTTCGAAAATGGATTGATATATATATATATATATAATATATATATATATATATATATATATATATATATATATATATATATATATATATATATATATATATATATATATATATATATATATATATATATATATATATATGGGAAGCTGTGGAGTTTTACAATTGAACCTTTGGCTTAAGGTTGACCTATCAAAATTCAGCTTCCACTAATGACTACCTTATACATAAGCATTACAAGGTAATCAAACTCACTGCAACAACTAACAATATTTATTTAAGAGAATATTTGTTTACACTTCATTATTTTGGCCATTCAGAATAATAAGGCACAATAATACCAATGAATGCCAAATTATTATCTTAGTACCAGACAATACAAAGCTATATCTAGCCGGTTCTCTTTTCTCCCTCTCCTCACCAACCAAACAAAAACAAACCATAGTTGCCAGTTTCAAAGGTTTCCAGATCCTATTCTATTATAACATATTGTATTAAAAATCTAAGTTTAAAATATATTCAACTTTAATAAATCTAGAGATGAGTTCATCCCATTATGGTCTTCTCCCACTAAGAAACATTGGAAATTTTAATTTGCAATGTTTCTAGTATAAAATTACATACTAATCCTGTTACAAAAATATAGTTTCAAATGTTAAATCATTAAAACATTGCATGTTATATGGGAATTACCACCTTAAATTTTTTTCAACCATACATTATTTAAAGCCAGTGTGATCCAATAAAATTAGCATTTATAATGAGTCAAAAAAATTATGTAAATATTAAAAAAACACACAATTTGAATGTGACCCATTCCTATATTATTTTTTCTTATTTATTTTGTCTTTTCAATAAAAAAAATTTTTTATTCTTTTTGTAAAAACCTAAATTTTTTTTTTTTTTTTTTTTTTTTTTTTTTTTTTTTTTTTTTTTTTTTTTTTTTAATGTTCAAAATTATACGCTGAATACTTGTAGTATTAAGTATTGAACATTTAAAGGACTCAATGAAGCTGTATAAACATATGAAAAAATAAAAAATACCTATATTTCTGTATTATAAAAAAATATATTCCTGACTTTTTTTTTTTTTTTTTTTTTTTTTTCTTTCATAAATTGTTCGAAACAGTACTACTAATACATCTAGTACTATATATAGAACATTTTGGTTTATTAACTACTAACATTATTTACACTATCACATTATTTATATTTTATTTATTTATTTTTTTTTTTTTTTTTTTTTTTTTTTTTTTTTTGTTTCATTTACTGATATCTATTAATTGTCAAAACATTACACTAGCACATAAAGTAATAGTTATTGAACAATTAATATTACCAGCAACATGATAAGGAAAGAAAAATGTACATTTTTTTTTTTTTTTTTTTTTTTTTTTTTTTTTTTTTTTTTTTTTTTTTAAAGTAATATTTTTTTTTTTTTTTTTTTTTTTCAAAATAGTTCAAAACTGTACACTTAATAATAAGTAATAATAGATAAGGAACACTTTTGGTACTGATACTGGTATAAAAGTAAAAATTAATATAAAACATACTCTTTGAAAACCAGAACTAGCTATAGTGACCTTATGTCAATATATTTTTATTCTTTCCTAGTATAAAAATTATTTTTTTTTTTTTCTCTTCAACATTCATAAATGGTAATTGTATCACACATTTTAATACACTAAAAAATTGAAAAATTGTATAACAACTTTTAATATACTGAAAAATATGATTTTATTTTACTGAAAAATATGATTTTACTTTTAATACACTGAAAAATATGATTTTACTTTTAATACACTGAAAAATATGATTTTACTATTTTTTTTTTTTTTTTCAAACATTGCACTTTCTTTCACTGAAATATTTTTAAATTTTAAAACATTTAAATTTAGATTTATTATTTTGACTATTCCAACACTTTTTCTTATGTAATTATTTATTGTAATCACTATTTTATATTTCTTTATGAATTTACACTTTTAGATTACAGGCCCTTTTTTTTTTTTCTTTTTTTATCACAATTCACTATCACAATTATAACTAATATCTAATATCACAATTATTATTATTATTATTATTATTATTATTATTATTATTATTATTATTATTATTATTATTATTATTATTATTATTATTTCCAAGGTCTTCAATTTTGAAATATGGCTTGACATTGATTTTGTTTGTGCAATCAATTCTGTTCCTGTTCCAATAGTAGATGTTATTTCCCAAAGTTCTTACCACAGAATATGGGCCATGATATGCTGGTGCTAGTTTACTTCTTCCATACTGGGCATCCTTGATTAATATATATTTACAATTATCTAATGACTTTGGCACATAAATTTTTGCATTCCTTGATTTAAATTTAGGAGATAATGGCATGGAGAAAAATGTTTGTAATTTTTCTGCATAAGTTTGATGTGCCATTGGCCAAAGAATATTTGGAGGCTCAATCAATGCACCAGGTATTCTTATATTCTGACCAAACATCAGTAGCGTAGGAGACAACCCACAGTCATCGAAGGGGGCTGTTCTAAGACAAATAAGTGAAAAGGGTAAGAGTTCCAGCCAAGCTTGTAGAACTGATTTCTGTTAACATTGTTCTGAATGTTGACAAAAGTGTCTTGTGGAAATTTTCAATAAGGCCATTACTTTGGGGACATTGGGCTGTTGTAAAGCGGTGGTTTGATCCCAAATTTTCACAAACTGCTTTAAAAATTTCACTTGAAAACTGAGCACCTCTGTCTGTAACAAATGTGTTCACTACGCCTGCCATAGGTAAAAATTCCTTTACCAGTGTATCTGTAATGGTTTTTGCTTCTATATTTTTTAAAGGATATGCATAAGGATATCTGCTGTATCTATCTATCAATGTTAATAGATACTTGTACCCTTTAACCTCAGGTAATTTTAAAATATCCAAATGGACAACTTCAAACTTGTGCCCAACTGGAGCAAACTTTTCATATGGTGGACTGATATTTTTGTACATTTTTGTTCGCAAACAAGGGTCACAACTTGATATGAATTCTCTTATGGTTTTCCTCATTGATGGCCACACTGCAACTTTTTTCAACTTACTTAATGTTTTCTTAATTCCTAAATGTCCCAAAGAATGGAAATGCTGTATAAATTCAGTTATCATTGAATCAGGAACAATTAATCTTGGATATTGTGGGTTACTCACATCCATTGCAAGTTCAATTTCTTCATTTTCATGCATTACTTTTCTTTTCGAAACTTCAAGTGAAGATTCATCAGGATTTTGCAAGATACTTTTTAAGAAATCATCTTTCATTTGTTCTTCACGTAATTTTTTATAATTAAATTGATTAAACTTTCTAAATATATCTGCAGCAGAAGTTTTGAATATAGCAGATATAAAAGAAAGAGTATCAAATTCATTTTCTTCATTATCTTGAATCATGTTTATATTGATGGCTTCAGAAACTTGGTTTTCATTATTATTATTATTCCTATCGTTATTATTAGTAGTAGTAGTGTTATTATTATTATTATTATTATTATTATTATTATTATTATTATTATTATACCGTGAAAGAAAATCTGCCAGAATGTTTTCAGCTGATCTTATGTGTTTAAATGTGAGATCATACTCTGAAAGGTAAGACAAGTATCTCTGCTCTCTGCACACCAGATTTTTGCTGTCTGTTGTTTTTTTTAACTGATTGTACTACAGATAAATTATCACAGTATACTTGGACAGGTCTGCCTTCTATAAAATGCGTGAATTTTTTCAATGATTTGACTATAGCTAAAAGTTCTTTACTAAAAATTGAATAATTACATTCTGTGTTCGACAAAGATGTGCTGTAAAAACCTAGTGGCTTATTAATACCATTTTCTGATGATATCAAGTACTCCAGAAATTGCCTTGTCTGATGCATCAGTATATAAAGATAAGAGAGCTTCTGAACTTGGAAATGTTAAAGGTACTGCCTGTTGTAGTGCTTGTTTAGCTTTTTCAAAAGCTTCCTCTGCTTCAGGATTCCATCTAACTCTTTTCTGTGAGTATGGTGAGCCCTTCAAGTATGCCAGGAGAGGCACTAATAACCCAGTAAGACCAGGAATGGAGCTTTTAAAATAATTCAGACTACCTATGAATCCTCTTAACTGCTTTATTGTTTTTGGTTTGGGTATTCGGCTTATTGCTTCAATTCTCTCTTTGTTTGGTAATAAACTATTTTGCTCAATATCAAACCCTAAATAAGTAACTTTTTCTTTAGCTATAACACATTTATCTGGGTTTAACCTGAGTCCAAACAAAGAGAGCCTATGGAAAATTTTTTCAAGGGTTTTTCTATGTTCTTCCTGTGTGGTACTAGCAATGATTACATCATCAACATAGACATAAATATTTTCAATACGACTTAAAATTATATTAATATATTTTGAAAAGGCTGAGGGTGAGGCATGTAAGCCTTCTACAATTCTCGTATAAGAATAAGAACCAAAGGGTGTATTTATTGTGAGATATTTATGACATTCTGGTGCCAATTTCAGACTATAAAATGCCTTTCTAATATCTAAAACTGAGAAAATTTTTCTTCCGTGAAGTATATTAATAAAATCATTTATATGTGATATATTATAATTGTCACGTTTTGTTCTATTATTTAGTAAACGAAGGTCTGCAACAATTCTTGTCCCCCATTCTGTTTTTTAAGAATAGAGATTGGAAAGCCCCATTCAGACCTTGAAGGTACTAGAACACCTTTGGCTAGTAAACTATGTATCTCATCTTGCGCATCTTTATATAATTTGGTAGGTATTCTTCTTGCTTTAATGTTAATAGGTGGACCCTCAACATATATTTTATAAGGCTGAACCTCTTCTAGTGCCTTCAATTCTTGCTCATTTAAACCCATACTATCATGCTGAGTATTATTATTTATTATTTCCTGGATTTCACTATTATCATCTTCACTAAAAATATGGGAGTAATTTTCTAATAACTCTGTGTAATCTGAAGAACAAGATGGCAAGTTTGTTTTATATGTCACAGTATGTAACAAAGCAATGTCTTCACAGCATTCTAACTCTTGGGGGAAGGGAAGCTGTATTTTAGTCACCCCATCAATTATATTTTTAGTATTAAAATCTATTATAAACTTGTGTTTTGTTAAGAAGTCTATACCCAGGATATCAAATTTGGTGTCTGCAATATAAAATGTATGTTCGTAGCTCCTTCGTATTCCAAAATCTATTTTTAATGTTTTCTTTCCATAAACATTTATGGATGTGTTATTTGCCGCAAGAAAGTGACCTATTGTGGCATTTTTTCTGTCCTCATCTGTAGCTTTTAATATACTACACATAGCTCCTGTATCCCAGATAAAACAGATTCTATTTCTTACACAATTAATTTTAATTAATGAAGGAGGCTTATTTATATACTCTTTTGATGAGACTGCA
>SEYY01014400.1:12500-15000 GCA_009176605.1 Armadillidium nasatum | reverse complement strand
GGAACTTAGAAAACAGCGATTCTAGCTGTATGCAATTCTAGACTATGCATTAGAGTTCATGAAAGATTGAGCATAGCGGTTAACGTTGAGAGAGAAAACATGAGACTGAGTACAAAGTCGTGTCGCACGAGCCTTTCTCAATGGAGGAGGTATGCGACAGGAGAGTTCAGAAGAGCAGTGTCCGTTGTAATAACGATAGTATAGACAGAGTGACGCAACAATTCAGTTGTTAGAAACAGATTGGGGAGAGTTAATAGCAAGCAAAAGAGTTTCTTTGAGGATTAAGTACACCACACGAAATTCTCAAAGTAGTGCCATAAAAAAGCTTATCGCTAACAAATTCCCAAAGCCATACTGAAAAGATCTTGGAAATATACACTTAAGAATAAATTTAAATTATATCTTAAATATAAAATTTATAAGTTACTATATTAAAGAGATATATTGAAGGACTGAAATTTATAATTTTTTTTTCTAAATAAGTGCTGGTTCGAGTTCAACTGAGGCTCTTTTTTTATTCACTGCAAAAATTGTCCTAACGAATCGTTGGAAAAAGTGTCAAAAATGTCCCAACAAATTTTTTCAGTTATTTTTTTATTAGGAAATAAATCAGTGAAGCGACTTTCTCATGCTTAACATGTCTTTTTTCTATTGAAAATTTTACTGTGACATTTTAAAACATGTCCCAACGATTCGTTAGGACAATTTTTGCAGTGTTGTAATATAATGTCTTGTTAAATAATTGAAATATCATTTAAAAGTGATTAAAAAGTTTCATAAATTTAACATTATGATTATTTAATACCGTAATTATTTATTTTTATGTTTTTTAATTTATTTAAATTTTTTATTGAAATAAATTTAAAAAATAAATAAATTTATCAGAAATGTATAAATTATTCATTAAAAATTTTAGAAAGGAAAACTCTTTTAGATATTTAGATATTTAGATATATAATTCTAAATGATAATAATTCAGTTTTAATATAAAAAGGAAAAATAATTATAAAACAAAAAGTAATCGTAGTTATAATTTTATCCCTATACTGCAAAAATAGTCCCAACGAATCGTTGGGACAAGTGGCAAAAATGTCACAGTAAAATTTGCAATACAAAAAAAGACATATTAAGAAAAAGAAAGTGCTTCACCGATTTATTTTAATAATAAGGTATATATATATATATATATATATATATATATATATATATATATATATATATATATATATATATATATATATATATATATATATATATATATATATATATATATATATATATAAAAAAAAAAAAAAAATAAAATAAAATAACAAAATACTCACACAAAACAATATAACTAATAAATTATACAATTATTACAATTAAAATAATTTATTCAATAATTATAATTTTAGATTCAAAAAGAGTTCCGAGACTGAGCGTCATTTAAAGGTCCAAGCCCGATGGCTTTATTTACATATGTTTTAGTCATTTCGATTAAGTCTTTGTCTTTATTCATTTTATAGACTTAAATATTCACAACACCAATCGGAGATATCAGAAGAGAACTAAAAGGAATAAAGGAAATTTGTTTGTTAAGCAGTGCAGAAAAATTTCAAGGCAAATTCATACAGGCAGAAGGAACTGATTGTAAATACTCTCTACATACATACATACATACATAGAGATATATATATATATATATATATATATATATATATATATATATATATATATATATATATATATATATATATATATATATATATATATATATATATATATTATGGTGGGCAAAAGCCAGAGGCCTACCGATTTACACCAGAGTTGGGGTAATGCTGGAAATGTGGTCGTTAATAGCCGACATGTTCCGATACACCAAGTTTAAAAGTTTGCAAATCAAAGGAAGTTGGGAGTGTGTGTTCCAGACTATGCAGTAGAGTACACGAAAGATTGAGCATACCGGTTAACTTGGACAGAGAAAGGATGAGACTGAGTATAAAGTCGTGTCGCACGAGCCATTCTCAATGGAGGAGGTATGCGACAGGAGAGTTCAGAAGATCAGTGTCCGTTGTAATATCGATAGTATAGAGAGAGTGAGGCAACAACTCGATCGTTAGTAAAAGATTAAAGAGAGTTAATAGGAGCAAAAGCGTTTCTAAGGAAAAAACCTAGACTCCACTTTAACGAGAAGAGCTGTATACGTGGAACCACCCCAGATGTATGAGGTGTACTCCATACAGGAGAGAATAACACCCCTATAAATAGCAAGCAACTGAAGCGCCTTAGAACACATAAGCTATTAGAATTTTGTTTAGAAAGAGAACTAATGTGATGCTTCCAAGAAAGATTACGAGAAAAGAAACACCGAAAATATTGAGGACAGATAGAGGTTTGAGTCGAGTGTTTTCGAAGAAAATGTCATAATTATGTGGAAGGTTGTGTCGAGCGGAAAGATAAGGGAATAAAGTTTTTGAGGCATTGAAAACGATCATGTTTTCTCTGTCTCAATTTTAAATAC
>SEYY01014399.1:0-12117 GCA_009176605.1 Armadillidium nasatum | reverse complement strand
CCATATAACTCATGATAAGAACATTTTTTGCCTACAAGTGACAATTTTTTTAATCTACTTAAATAAAGGTATCAAATGCACAAAAAAAATTAAATATTAATGAAAATTATTAATAAAATAAACATAAAATAAAATGTTAGGGCACTGTTACTATGGTTAGGGGTATTTTAAATATCAGCAAAAAATTCCCCGATTTAGTTCTCACACAGCCGCTAGGCGGAGATTAATCGCCATAAAATTTCAAATATCAAAAAAGGGTTTTCATCAATGAAAATCCCAGACTTGCCGCAACTTATTATATGGTAAACTTGGATTACTTTCAGTTGCCTTTTGAAAATTTCTATCATTATGATCTACTTTAGGCATTTTACCTTAGTCGATAATCTGAGCTTATATAGAAATATACGGAAAAATTACCGTTATAAACAAAGTGATGCATTGAACACTAGCTTACATTACGTATGCTAGTATATGATTATTCTAAATTTCCAATAATTTTGACAATGATTATTTGTTTCGACAAATTTCACAAAACATATGAAACGTAGTTTAGGAAAGACTTTAAAAGCTAAATTCAAGGAATATGAGAAGTGAACATGTTTAAATGAATATATCTTGTATTAAGATGAGTAGTTGGCGCTTTACTGAGTGACTATAGTTTAAACCAATCTAACTGCAAATATACAACAAACAAGGTCATTACTAACGCTTAGGGTGATTTGAAGATTTGTATCCCTTTTCTCCTCAAAGTTTTTTACAATATCCTAGAACAAAGAACACAAAAATCTTAATTGGACGGACTTGACTAATGGTAAGAAAAGCGGGTGAATAATTACTCTCCAAATAGCCACTGACTGATTATAAGACTTACAACTGAAAGGCTTGTTAATGTCATCCACAGAAACACACTAAAATCTTAAGACAATGTAAATGAATCGAATATACCATTAACCTCTTATTTTTAATTGCATTTTAAATTTCCAATAACAGAACATTTAATAGTTTTTTATATTTCCAGTGAAATGACAACCCCGATCAACCACTCCTCAGTCACTGAGAGAAGAAGGAAAAGAAAGCTAGTAAGATAGAGAGTACTCATAAACGTACACGAACTAAAATGAACTTTATCTTTATAGTATTGTGATTAAATCTGGATGGCGGATTTTTTCTTCAGCCTTGAAGATGATGAGCCTACAAATTCAAGAAAACTGTGAAGTAATTTCTTTATTGGAGATTTTGATCAGAGGAAGTCACATTCAAGATCATCAATTATGGTTTTGGAAACACCAACAAATAAATAAACGAACGAAAAAATTTTAAATCCTAAAAATATAAATAACAATTAATAATCATATTCAAGAACCCTTGTCATTGTAGTCATATATTTATTTTATTCTAAACATTATTTTATATTATATTTTTTCAGAAATACCTTATGATGATACGTAAACTAGACGCAGCAATGGCTAATGTGCCGTCTTTTTTCTTTCAATACCTTCGTATCTGTTAAAGTATTATAGAATTAAGTTTTTACAACAGCATTATTATTTATTTAATTAATATTTTCCTCACATACTCACATCTCTATAGCATTTACCTTTACCTTCTTTACAAAAGGATATAATTTATTAAAGGAGCATTGATGTTTAATTAAGGTTTCCAGCTTCGATTTCTGTAACATTTCAATATCAAATCAATGTAATTTTTCCCACAATCCTAACTCTTATGTTTTATTATCTTTAATTTTTAATATATTATTTCTATTAATCGCTTTTATTACTACTCTACTTTACCTTTTCAGTAAACAATGTCTGTTTCCTTTTATCTTTAACTGAGAAGCAATAACGGTAAAATCTTTTTCCTCTATAGGTACTAATTACTAATTATAATCAATTAGATTATCAATTTTATAGAAGTTTATTATATAGATTTTTATTCCGTTATCTGCAAAAAATATATTTGTAACGCAATGTTTTTTTTTTATTCGTGTACCTATGCAAAAAAAAAAAAAAAAAAAAAAAAAAAAAAAACTTCTAACAAGGAGGGGGTGAAACTCCTTTGGGCTTCTCCTCTCATTTCTTGTCTTTCATCATTCCTTACTTTTTCAAACGTTATTTTTTTACAAATAATATGCAAAATTCAACATTACATCTCTTTCTTATGTTTCAAGAACACATTTTCATATTTTTCATTTTCAAGTTTAATACTGTATAATCTAATCATACATATGCAAACTTATTATTTAACTTCAACTAACCCAAATATTCAATAGATGCGCACCTAACAAATTTAACTTCACCTGAATTAACAAAGGAATCAATAGATGCGCACTTTACAAATTAAACAAAAACTGACTTAACCAAACAATAAATAATTTAAACCATTCTTGAGGTAACCAAAACTAACCTAAGCAGGTTCAATTAGCCATTATCTAACATAACGCTGAAATATGGGTAAAAGATCTCATAATAAAATTTCACACAAGGAATATGGACATGGACTAGCCTTATTTTAACTTACAACTTTGATTATCTGCAAGCTATTCTAATTTAATATATATTCTATAGTAAACCTATTTCATTCAGAGATTTCTTATTTTAAATTTTTCAACATTTTCAAGCTAATATAACCTAACTTTGCTCAATTTTGTTTTTTATAACAATATCTTTCTTTAAAATAGGTTGTACTTTCTTTCAACAACGCTATATTGTTATATTTAACATAATTTGTAATAGCGTTATTACTTACTGCATTTCAAAAATACACTGGCAGGAATTTTTTCATAGACATCAATAGCCCCAATTGTTTCCTCATGGTTTCATTTTTCCCAACATTTCAAAAGATGTAACTTACCAAATCTTTAGTACGTTGTGGCTTTGGGGTTCTTCTCTTTCTTTAACATACAAAGTACAGAAATGTACATTAATATTCAACCCGAAACTCATAGACATTTAACTTAATTATCTATATATTCAACTTAAAAATATATAGGAAATATTTGTTCAGAGACAGAATTTCACCCCAATAACACATTTAATTAATTTCATTTTCATATATATTTTTCACCCTACACCCACAACATGTATTTTAAAACTCAATACTCAATCTAACTTTCAACACTTAGAATGAATGATCAAAGACATACCAACATCTCTCTAACATCCAATTTATGTAACTTAACATACATTTCATACCCTAGTTCCTCTCCAACATATATTCTTATTTTTTTTATGCTACCTGATCGTTATCACATCCATATATGACCGAACACATATTATCTTCTCTCTAATATGCAATTTTTTGAACATTATTTACATTTCTTTTCTAAATCTTTCTTCATATATCTTAATTCGTTATAGCCCAATAAACTTTTTATCATTAAGGCATGATCAAAGACATACTGAAATCTCTTCAACTTATATTTTATTTACTTTTATTAACATATTTTTTACCCATGCCTCTTCAATATATAACTTAACTAAATCTTTGTATTTAACATAACTTTGTAACTAAGGCATGATCAATGACATGTCGTAATCTCTCTAACTTATGCATTTCTTCCCCAAACACTTATTCTTATAACATTTATCTCTATATTTAATTTAAATTTAGCATTAAATTTAGCATTAATGACATAGTCAAAGGCAAGCCCAAATTCTCTTTAGCATTTAATTTTCAGAACTTTTATTTTTATTTTCGACTCACATCCTCCAACATCTTCCTTTAATCTGTATCCTTTAACTAAGGGAAGGACCCATTCTCAAGACTTTTTTTTATTATTTGAGCTATTGAGCTGAAATTTACAATGTATATGCATTTTTCCCCGCTGAAAACAGTCGATTTCTGACGTTTTTCTGAGTCTCTAACGGTTTAGCAGTTATAGGGGGTCAAAATTCAAAAAGAGATTAATTAGAAGTGGTAAAATAGTGGTCAGAATGATCCAAAAACTCCCCTGTACATTCTTAGCCCCAATCTCTACAATATTAACAGAGAACATTTGGGAATAGTCCGGTTGGTGTTTGATTATAGGAAGTTCAAATTTTTTTTTGAAAAAAAAATTGAAAAATAAATACCCTTCCTGAGAAAAAATTTTTTTTAAAAAATGCCTGTATTGAATTTTTTCTTTTGGATATTGTTTAGAGGAGGGATGGATCTAAAACTTTTATTTAAAACACTTTTAAAAACTAATTGTTTAATTCGAGATACAGCCTCTCAAAATTTGAAAAATTTGAAATTTCGTCGAAAATTTGGCCATTTTCGATAAGCTGTATCTCGAATCAGACAAATAGGTTTTAAAAGTGTTTTAAATAAAAGTTTTAACTATTTCCTTTTTTAAACAATATCCAAAAATTTTCAAAAACGTCCAATCCATATTTTTTTTTTTTTTTTTTTTTTTTGTCCGAAGGTGTGAATTTTTCAAAATTGGAAAAAAAAAAATTTCGACACCTGGTCAAGTAAGGGCATATAACCTGTTTTCTGTTATGCACACATCAAAACTCTGTAAGAAGTTTTTATAGCCAATAGATTTACTAATATACACACCAAATTTCAGACCAAAAAATTTTTTAGGCGTCCTCACCGTAGATTTAAACTTACCCTAAATTTAAGAAATTGCTTCTAAACTTTAAATCCCTCGTAAAAACGTTAGGAATGGAGTTTTTTCGTCGGGAAAAAAGCTATATATACTGAAATTTTCAGGAAAATCATATGAAAAAAATTTTTTTTTTCAACAATGGATCCTTCACTTAACAAATTAATATGATAAAAAGTCACATCGTTATCCCTCTAACACACAACTTGCATAACTTTGTATTAATTTTATATCTAATGTTCTTCAACATATATCGTAATTCATCAAACATCATTTAACTTTTAACGTATAAACAAACTCAAAACTTAATTTCTCAAATATATTTTATCATCAACAAACTGCTTATGCCCAACTTATAATTAACACTGAGTTTTAATTGGATTATCATGGTGTATACTTCGCTTTTCATCATTCATAACCAAAATATGAAAAATAAACTAATATTTTGTAATCGAAGTCTAATTTATATACACATATTTTTATTATTCACATATTTTTGCTTAGAATGGGTTTTCATAGAGATGTTTGTTACTTTGATATACACAGACCTTAAGAATGTGTAAGGAGATTATATACTTAAGATAAATTATCATAATTACATAACTTCTACATTAGTTTTCATAACATGCTTATTATATTTCTTTAAAATACCTGTTTTTATGCAGTAAAACACATAGAAACATAATCAGATATATAAATATATTAGTGAAGTAACATCATACAGAGATTTTTAGATGCGATCACAAAAATAGGATAGCAAAGATGCCGTTTTAAAGTATCATTATCAATTATTTATAATAATATTAGCACAATGTAAAACTATTCAGGTGAGATCAGTGATTTCTCATGAATAACCCTGGAAGAGAGAAAAAGTGAGTCCATGGGTGTGTGCAAAAGATGGAGGATGATACTTACACGATATAGACTGAACATGAGTCTAATCAAAGCTTTATGCCAGATTCTATCGAAGGCTTTCTATGTCTAGAGCGACATGGAAAAAATTTTTTGGTCTAAAATTGAAATGTGTGTTACCTACATCTATTGGCTTAAAAAAAAAATTTAAAAAGACTTTTACTCCTAGAGTTATACAAAAAATGTTATTAGCCCAAAACTGACCCACATCGAAAGTAAAAAAAAAATAAAATATAAAAAATTGAAAAAAATGAACCCACCTTTTTTGAAAAAAAAAAAAAATATTTAAAAAAAAACTACAAATACTACATTTGATAATTTTTTGGTAAATTATAGAGTAATGGAGCTACAAATTTCTCTCTATATGTTATTCGATTCAAATCGTTTGTTCCCTCAAAAATGTCCATTTTTTGTCCAATTTTCAAAAATTTCAAAAGTTTGAGGGCTATATCTTTTTCAAACAAATAGATTTTACTAATGCTCTAAATAAAATTGTAGATCTATCACTCCTCAAAATAATATCCAAAAATAAAAAAAAAAAAAAAAGGTTTTCTTTTTTTTTCTTTTTTTCTCCGAAAGAGTGTTTAAAAAAAAAAAAAAAAAAAAAAAAAAAAAAAAAAAAAAAAATTCGAGTGCTTATAACTTTTTTTCTAAACCTGATATCAAAAATCTCTCCTACAAACCAAGAAATTGGGGCTAAGATTTTCAATTAAGTTTTCAGCTCATGTGGAACAGTGATTTGACCCCGCTAATGACTTATTCAACAAAAAAAGAAAATAACTTTCAAAGAAAGTATATAGACTCAGGAAAACCTTTTGAATGAACTTTGATTATCTGGAAAAAAATACATATATAATGAAAATTTCAGCTCAATCGGTAAAAATATAAAAGGTTTTCAAAAAACTGGACCCTCCCCTAGAAAAAATGAAATAGTTGCACAATTAGTAATAAAGGAATGGACATGAAAAATTACAGATTATCATTATAAAATAAAGTTAAGAAAATAAATTGTTCCACGATTGTAATTAAATCATGACTTGAAATTAATCATTCAAAGAAAATTTTTGACGTCTCAAGAATTTATGATGTTGACGTCGCATACAAATATTTCGTTATTATGACTCGATTATAATAAAAAAAAAATGCCCCTCCAACTAAAGTTTCCTCTCATTTGGGGGTTAAAAATTTCACCAAGATTTTTTTTTATTTCTAGCATTTTTTAAACCAAGGTTTGTTAGGTTTAGTAGAAAGGAAATAATTGGAATATACGAATCCATGCCGGAGAGAATCATCACGGTTATGAGTTTAGCCCACTCCGAGGGACCCCTCCCACGGAAGCAATAATCATTCCAAGGGAAATCAAAGAAATACAACCACAAGCCGACCAGCTTGCGGCACCAAAATGCTACAAGCGTTTCCTTTCAATGGAAATGAGTCTTTCCTCTGGAAGACTTGAAGAGATAGGAGAGGATACATAGAAAAGAAGTGATCGGAGAACCCAGAAGAGAAAGAGTTTATCAGTGTAAGGAGAAAGATAAGAAGTTAAGAAAAGATCAATTACGTTGGGTTCATGACCAAAACGGTCAGGGATACAGGGGAGATGCATTAACTGCTCAAGGTCGTTTTGGATAGCAAATGGAAGCACGTTATCAGCTATACAATGAAAACTAGAAGAAAGTTATTGGCGATGGAGAACATTGAAATCATAATATGATGATTTCAGAGAAAGGAGAAGAAGAGAGATGTATTCTATTCCGAAGTTTAGATAGTTGAAGAATTTAGGATAGTCAGTAGAATTAGGAGATAAATAAACAGAACAAATGAATTTAATCGTAGAATGACATGAGAGTCTAAGCCATAAGGTGGAATATTTGGAAGACTCCAAATTAGAGGCACAAGAGCAAATAATAGAAGGTCAGGAAGAAAGAGGTGATGTTCAACAAAATTGAAATTGGAATGAAGATCGCCATTTTTGCAGAAACTAATGGAAAAACAGACTATGCAACCGGAACAGCCAACTGCAAATTCCTGGTGACACCAACTACTAACGGAAGAAACCAACTCCCAAGTGGTTACGGAAAAGGGGTGGATGAGGGGTTATCTTTAGAATCCGCCCTTCTTGGATTCTCCGAGGCAACCAATGTCGACGCCATAATTAATTTGTTCCTTTTTTAAAAATGTATGTCTGTAATAGTGTTTATTTGTGTAAAACGAGAGATTACTCAGTGTAGAAGAAAGTGTACATGAGTGCAAAAAGGAGCGTACCATGGGTAAGAGAATGATATGGAAGTACCCTTAACATTCCGTATACCAATGGAGGGTAATATCATCGCCTCGGGAGCGCAATTTCCCTTCCCATATATATATATATATATATATATATATATATATATATATATATATATATATATATAATATATATATATATATATATATATATATATATAATATATATATATATATATATATATATATATATATATATATATATATATATATATATATATATATATATATATATATATATATATATATATATATATATATATATATATATATATAATATATATATATATTATATGTATTGAGGGACAAGCCCTCCCGAGGCGAAAAATTACCCATGGGTATATGGATGTTAAGGTTCTTTGCATCACTCCTGATGCCCACTGGTTGCTCCTTTCTCGCTCACACATCTTCTACACGGGGTAGGCTCTCCTTTACACACAAAAACGCTAATAAAGAAAAACTTTTTTTTTTTTTTAAGGGAATCCAATCTCAAACCCTATTTTTATTATTTGACCTATTGAGCTGAAATTTACAATGTATTGCATTTTTTAAATTAATTAAATTCGATTTCTGGGTTTTTCTTAGTTTCTAAGGTTTAAAGCTATAGGGGCAAAATTCAAAGAGATTAAATAGAAGTGGTAAAAAGTGGACAGAATGATCCAAAAACTTGTACATTCTTAGCCCCTCTACAATATTAAAAAACTTTTGGGAATATACGGATAGTGAAAAAAAAAAAATTTGCTTGAAAAAAAAAATGAAAAATATAAATCCTTGAAAAAAATTTCTTTAAAAAATCCCTGTATTGAATGTTTTTGAAAATTGATATTGTTTAGAGGAGGGATGGATCTAAAACTTTTATTTAAGACACTTTTAAAACTAATTGTTTGATTCGAGATACAGCCTCTCAAAATTTTAAAAATTGAAATTTCGTCGAAAATTTGGCCATTTTCGATAAGCTGTATCTCGAATCAGACAATTAGTTTTAAAAGTTTAAATAAAGTTTTAGATCTTCCCCCTCTAAACAATATCCAATTTTGAAAGACGGCAATTTTTTTTTTTTTTTTTTTTTTTTTTTGTCCGAAGGTGTGAATTTTTCAAAATGGAAAAAAAAATTTCGACACCTGGTCAAGTAAGGGCATATAACCTGTTTTCTGTTATGCACATCAAAACTCTGTAAAAGTTTATAGCCAATAGATTTACGAATACACACACCAAATTTCAGACCAAAAAATTTTTTTACGTCCTCACCGTAGATTTAAACTTACCTAAATTTAAGAAATCTTCTAAACTTTAATCGGTCGTAAAAACGTTACAATGGAGTTTTTTCGTCGGGAAAAAGCTATATATACTGAAATTTCAGGAGAATCGGATGAAAATTTTTTTTTTCAGCTTTGGATCTTCAACTTAAAATGGCGTCAACAAAGTACCTCGGAGAAGCCCAGGGGAACGGTTTCCAAAAATAGCACCGCATCACCCTTCCACGTAACCACCTTGTAGTTGATGTACTTTATTGGGGTGGAGCCACCAAGACACTACAGCTAGCTTGTCCTGATGCACGGTCTATTTTTTTCATAAAATTTTGCAATATTCGCGATTTATCTCCTTTTTACTTTGTTGAACATCTCTCTCTTTTTCTAGATCTCACCTCATATTCTTAACGAAACTCAGATCTTTGACCGTTCTGTTAGAAAACCCTTTCTGTTTCTCCTATTGTCTCTATCCTTAATTTTAAGCAAAACGCGGATGTTGCGCATACGTGCGTAATATATAGTTTTTTTTTTACTCGTTTTCTTTTATTTGGAGTCTTCTGAATTTTTAACCTTATGGCTCAGGCTCTCTTGCCATTCTACAAATTAATTCATTCGTTTTGATTTTTATTTTTCTCTTGATTCTACTGACTATCCTAATCTTCGACTATTTGAAACTCCACAATAGAGCACATTCCTCTTTTCCTTTCTCTGAAATCATCGTATTAGGAAATTTCAAAGTTTACCACCGCCAAAGGCATTCTTCTAGTTCTCAAGATACAGGTGGTGAATGTTCCTACCATTTCGCTGCCCAAAATGACCATGAGCAGTTAGTGCACCTCAATACTCTTGTCTCTGATCGTCTTGGAGGAAACCCAATATTCTAAACCTTTTTCTAATTTCTAATCCATCTCCTTATTCTCTTAAACTCTTTCCTCTTCTGGTTTTCTCCGATCATCTCCTTATCTCTGTATCCTCTTCTATCTCTTCAAATTTTCCGCAGGAAAGACCCCTTCTATTGAAAGGAAAAATTTGTGGCATTTCGTTGCATCAAGATGGTCTTAAATGAGGTCGCACTTCTTTGATTTCCCGTGAATAATTATTGCTTCCGTGGGAGGAGTCCCACGGAGTGTGCAGAACGCATTACCGAGGTGATTCTCTAAGGAATGGAGGCGTATATTCCATTTTATTTCCTTTCTACTAAACCTAACAAACCTTAGTTTAACTCTGCTTGTTCTCATGCCATCCGCCGCAGGAATACCAGGATTATCATCGTTTTGAAACTCCAGAAACAAACTCAACCTATATTTCATCCAATAATCGTGAAAATCTATTTTACGTGATACTTAAACTCTTTTCCCAGAAGAAAATGCAATAATCATTCTGGTCTCTTCTTCAATTCTTTCTGGCATTTTGCAAAATATTTTAAATCTAAATTTGTTTCTTCCTTTTCCTCCCTTTTCCGACGACACAACTGTGTTTTACCTTCTTTTAAAGTTGAAATCATAGCTTATACTTTTGCCTCTAATTAAACCTAGACCATTTTAGAGCAATACATCCTCTTTCAACCCTCACCCCCCCCAGCCTCATTTATGCTTGAAATTAGAACTTCTTCCAAAGACGTCATTTCTGCTCTATCTGAGCTTAATATAAGAAGGTGTAAGGTCCGATGGTTTCCTCCTGTGGTTCTCAAAACTGGTGCTTCCAGGCTTGCACCCTGCCTTAATAAACTATTTCGTCTTTGTCTATCTACTTTTTAAACCTTCCCTTCTTACTTGAAAAGCGCACTCATTCAGACAGTGACGAAAAAGTCGTTAACAAGTCAATCCTCTAATTACCGTCACATTTCTTTGACCTTCGTTCTCTCAAAGGTTTCGATACCTGAACAGGAAGATTCTGGAGCATCTCAATTCAACCAATCTTATCTCTGATCGCCATTATGGATTTCGCAAGAACGCTCTACTTGATCTTCTTCTTTCTCTCTTGACTCTTGTCCTCCGTTCTTCGGCATTTCGGTGAATCCTTTGCTTTCGCGCTGGACATATCGAGACTTCGATAGGCTGGCACAAAGCAATGATTTCTAAGCTCCCTCTTTCGGTATCTATCCTTCTCTCAATGATCTTCTATCTAATTTTTTCTGGTCATTCTATAGCAGCTTTTGTAGACGATCACCTTTCTTCTTTTAAATCTTTAATTGCGGTGTTCCTCAGGATTCTGTCCAATCCCCAACACTTTTTTCTGCTTTTCATTAATACATCTTTTCAATTACCTCATTTCCTAAACTGATAACTCCTCGACTTCATTCCTCGATCAAGTTTGAAAGATGTCCCTCAAAAAAGTAGTTGACAGACTGGAAAAGGATAGCCTTGGAGCAACTACCTCGGATTTTTTACGTATTTCAAATTAGGCAGAGAAAACATGGGTTTTCAATGCATCAAAAACACAGTACTTCCATCTCTCTACTCGACACGACACTCCACACAATCATAATGTCTTCTTCCATACTGACTCAACATTAATCTTATCTTAATATTCTTGGTGTATTCTTTTCTCATGTCATTCTTGGAAAAGTCAAATTACTTCTCTTTCTAAATAGTTTTAAGAGGTTTGTTTCTGAGGCATCTTCAGAACACTCATGCCACCCCCAATTGCTTGCTCTCTATAGGGGTGCTGTACGCCCCTGTATGGATTATCTTGACACATCTTGGGTGGTTCCAAAAATACAGCTCTCCTTGTAGTCGTTTTTAAACTCTCCTGCTCTTACTAACTCTCTCCAATTTCTTTCTGCCCGTCGAATTGTTGCGTCACTCTCTCTTTACTATCGTATTACAAGGATACTGCTCCTGAACTCCCTCGCGAATACCTCCTGTATTGAAGAGCTAATGCGACATGACTTTCTACACACTCTCAGCCTTTCTCTGTCCAACTCTCAGACAACAGACTCAACCAGGATGCTCAATCTTACCTATACTCAACTGGTAAAGTCTGCAACCACTCTCGCTATCAATTTCCATATCTTCCTATGATTTGCGTTCTTTCAAACGACGCGTATCTGGACATGCCTAACTCCTTTGACCAAAT
>SEYY01014398.1:5000-22496 GCA_009176605.1 Armadillidium nasatum | reverse complement strand
CGGGATGAAATATAAGTCGCATGAGTTTCAGGACTTTGAAGAAGACGGTAATCCCTGAAGGCAGCATCCCTGTGGCGGATAGCACGAGAACAAGCAGAGTTAAACCAAGGTTTGTTAGGTTTAGTAGAAGGGAAAGAATATGGAAAGTACTCCTCCATGCTAGAGAGAATCACCTCAGTTATGCTCTCTGCACACGGAAACAGTAATCATTCCATTCAAAATCAGAGAAGTACAACCGCAAGTCAGACCAGTTAGTGGCGCCAAAATGCCAAAAGCATCTCCTCGCCGAAGTTGGGGGCCATACTTGCGGAAGACTAGAAGATACATGACAAGATACACATATTTTTATATGTATATGTATATGTATATATAAGATTATATATATATAATATATATATATATATATATATATATATATATATATATATATATATATATATATATATATATATATATATATATATATATATATATATATTAGGCAAGGTCGAAATTTTTTATTCAAATTTCACACTATGTGAGTAGTTCAGTATGATGATATAACACCGTGTATGAATTGTTTCGGTTGTGCGACCCCCTTTCATTACCGCAAGATCATCCCCTTTACTATTTATCTTACATGGAAAGTAAAATCTTCATTAGAACCCACCAATTTTTTTAAACCTAAGGTTGAATTTACTTTATATTATATTTAGTTTTGCATATGCATATATGCTATATATATATATATATATATATATATATATATATATATATATATATATATATATATATATATATATATATATATATATATATATATATATATATATATAATATATATATATATATATATATATATATAATATATATATATATATATATATATATATATATATATATATATATATATATATATATATATATATATATATATATATATATATATATCATAAATTAAATATAAGATATATTCATGTCTGTTTTTGAATCCGATTCTATGCAGAGAAGATTGTGTTACAATATTTAATGCACGCTTCACTCCTTGGCTGTGGTATGAAAACTTTATCGTCTGAACCGGCTCGCTCATTTGCAATATGAGAAACCTCCTCGTTAGAAAAGTCCTTGATAATTGGTAGTTGAGTGAGCATTTCCTTCTCCCATTCGATCATGTTAGAGTAATCCTCCGCATTAAAGTTTAGTGTTTTTGGAAGCTGAAAATGTGCGAAATTTCAGTGTTATTTTGACCCCTTGCTTGAATTTTGTGACTCACAGCTAACTCCCTGATCGATTTTCGGTTGTCTGTTATCATCCCAAGTAATATTTCAGAGTAAGCAAAATAGGGGTTTTGTTAAAGTGTACGTTTCAGAATCACTGCATATTTTTTATCTGCTCCCTTAAGAAGATTCATTAAGTATCAAAAATTATGGATGACTCTTTATCCAGAACCAGCCTGAAGCATAAATTTGCATTACAATATTTGCTTACGATTGATTCTTAAGGTACTTCTTATGGGAATTACTAGGGAATTTCTGATTCAAAATTCAAAATTTCGGTGCTTAAAATACCAACGAATCCCATGGGAAATAGCATTGGTTCTTTAAAATTTGACCAATAGTTCTAGCGGAACTAATTAGGAACAATGAAAACCAATGAAATTATTTCGCTGTGACATTTCCCTTATACTCTGACTATTGCAACAGAACCTTATCTTATGAACTCTTCAGACGAGAACCACCTCCTTTCCGGAGAACTCGTGCAACTCATCTTTCTACATAGTCTTATTTTATCTTTATTCAATTATCGGACGCTAGAATTAAACTCTATTATTCATTCGTTGAGCATAGAGATAAATTCTAGGATCTGAAACACTTGTACTTCCCGTATTTTCTACTTCCTTTAACTTGCACGCTTTCAAATTCTTTGTAGAGGGTCATGTCGACTGTTAATTTGACTCTGGAATTGGCCTCCCAAAACTGGGATATTCCATGCAAGTCTCTGAGCTTTCCCCACCAGAGGTGATATCTATCTATCTATCTATTTATCTATCTATCTATCTATCTATCTATCTATCTATCTATCTATCTATCTATCTATCTATCTATCTATCTATCTATCTATCTATCTATCTATCTATCTATCTATCTATCTATCTATCTATCTATCTATCTATCTATCTATCTATCTATCTATCTATCTATCTATCTATCTATCTATCTATCTATCTATCTATCTATCTATCTATCTATCTATCTATTATATATATTATATTATATATATATATATATATATATATATATATATATATATATATATATATATATATATATATATATATATATATATATATGTAAAATTGATTACAACAGATTAATTTCATTAATTAATCAGAAAATATTGCATATAAATATTTATTTTATAAAGGAATAAACAGACTCTGAGCGTCTGATTTGCATCCCATTAAAATATAAATTAAAAATTAAAGATTCATGCTACACTCTTCGTGCAGAAGAGGCGCTTCTCTCTCTCTCTCTCTCTCTCTCTCTCTCTCTCTCTCTCTCTCCTCTCTCTCTCTCTCTCTCTCTCTCTCTCTCTCTCTCTCTCTCTCTCTCTCTCTATGATTTGGAATCTAGAGTTTCTTTTTACATTTTGGAAGCATTTCATTATCATAAATATCCATTCGCATGATGACACAAACGCAACATACGTACAAAACGAGTATATATATATATATATATATATATATATATATATATATATATATATATATATATATATATATATATATATATATATATATATATATATATATATATATATATATATATATATATATATATATATATATATATATATATATATATATATATATATATATATATATATATATATATATATATATATATATATATATATATATATATATATATATATATATATATATATATATATATATATATATATATATATATATATATATATATATATATATATATTATATATATATATATATATATATATATATATATATATATATATATATATATATATATATATATATATATATATATATATATATATATATATATTATATATATATATATATATATATATATATATATATATATATATATATATATATATATATATATATATATATATATATATATATATATATATATATATATATATATATATATATATATATATAAATTGGAATTGGTAATTGAATGATATTGGCAATTATGATGGAAAATAAATTAATGTAAAGTAATCAAAGGTTTGTCTGAATTTTCTGATATTAAAATATTATTCCGAATGAAGAATTTTACATATGATTGAATGTTGGTATAAAATTGAGAAACCGATTAAAGATGACATACAAAGATCGATGGAAACTACAATATTACCTCATCAATGATTCTATAAAAGATGGCATTTTGATGAGATTTTAGTACGATTATAGATAACTTACAAATTGGATTTATAACAAATGTAAAAATCAAACAGCTTCAGTAATTATATCAGAAAAATCACAAAGATGCTAGACACAACTCACAATATATTTCAGAAGGAACAGATCAACACAATTGCTACTATTTAGATAATTGAACGAAACGATAAACAATAGTAAGCAGGTTTTTTTTTTTTTTTTTTTTTTTTTTTTTACAAAACGCCACCACTCACGGGCAGAGCCCTTTTCAAGGAGGGGGCACACACACAAGGACAAACTCACACAAACACACATACCTAACACACATCCCTCAGGTGGGCGCAGACGGAAGACTTGAAGAGTGGAAGATTAAATACAGTTGGAAAAATGGAAGATGGTAGAGAATTCCACAGAATAGAGGTGGCTGGAAAGAAGGAGGTACCACAACGGGCTAGCCTGGGATTCCCTACGTCCACACAAAATTGGTGTGAAAGCAGGGCACCCCTCGTGCAACGAGGACGACGCAACGGTGGAGGAATGCGAGAGGCCAATTCCCTCGAGCACCTGCCATTGTAGTACCTGTAGAAAAGAGATAGCGAGCCAACGTCACGTCGCAGAGATAGGTTAATAGGCAAATTTATTTAAACCAATCAAATGTGAAAGTTCAGAGAAGAATTTGCCCTCATACTGGGTACCTCTGTCTGTCAATGTAAACTGGCAATCGGAAATATGGAGATCCATTGTAAATTTGTATACGAAACTGAATTTGCGGAAATGTTCTTCGTGGAAAAGCTTCCACCCATTTCGTATTACAGTCGAGGCAGGTAAGAAGATAGCTGTAAACAGTAGGAAGACTGCCAGACGGGAAACAGAGTAAAGGACAACATCATTGTTCACCTTTCCAAATCGTTGCGAATGAATTTCTAATGGTTCCACTGGAGGCAAGGTGTGTCGGTGCACTTTTGACACATGGCAATGGTTTCTCTCTCGAACCCATAAACTTATGTCTCGATCCAAACTGGGCCAACCATAACTTCTCTATATCAATCAAGCTTTGACAGTAGGATGGAATGTCATGAAAGTAGTCAAAGAGCTACCTCCTAATGAGGACAGACACAAAAAGACGTGAGTGAAGTGTCTAAACGTCACACTACACAGACAGATTGCCGTACAATGAAAAAGATTTAAATTTGTCTCGAAAAGTAGGGAGCTACAGATCAGTATCCTGAAGGCGAGCACTGGAAGTAATCCAGGGAGAGCGTCAGCAACAGCGTTGTCGGAGCCTTTAACATATACTATATCATAGATGATATATACTACTTCAGGAAGGACATATGGTGCTGTTGATGACCACTGTTAGCTGGAGTCTGCCTGTAAAAAGCAGCTACAAGAGGTCTGTGGTCTGAACACAAGGTGACGTTCAGGTCCTTTAAGAAAGATTTGAAGTGTTGCTCAGATTAGCAAACAAAAAAAAGTTCACTTTCGAAAGCAGAATTTCTGTGCTGAGGTTCAGTACCTCTTTTTTACTGAAAAATTGTTGGTAACAGGACTGTTGTCCACCATTTAAAACAAATCAGTTCCTATGGCGACTGATGACGCATCAGTGACTAGCTGAAGGTGAGTTACATCATGGTGGGCTAAAGGGAGGGCAGAAGTGGAAGAGATAGAAGCTTGTATCCCTTAAAAATATTTTCTTTTAGTATTCGCGAATGCGAATGCGAATATTATTCTTCATGATATCACATCCTTTTTTTATATTAAACAAAAATAGTTTATTAAATGTTTTTTAAGAGTTTTGCCTTTAAAAATTTAATAATTAATTAAAATCTATTAAATTTTTAACTTTTCCAGAATACGGGATGAGAACCCACTCTTACATGTCTCTTATCACCTCTTTTCCCATCCTCTGCCTTGGAAAGATTTCCGCTATTTATATAAACAAAGTTAAATTTATTATTAATATGTAAGATTTATTACCGGAAGATTAAATTTTAAAAAACAATAATTTTTCAGCTCTTTCAGGAGACAGTTTGCTTCTTTTCTCATCATAAATCAGACCTGACTCGATACCAATACTTGATGGTGGACATGCAATATAGGATCTTGCCAACTGTGCAAGTTCAGGGGACTTGTCCGAATTTATTCTATACCATTCTAGTGCATCTTCGTCAATATTGATACGCTTTTCTTTGAGGCATTGGTCTGTAATATTTGATGACTTAGAGAACTCTTCTTCGTCATCACTATTAGAAGTTAATATTGACTCATTACTTCACTGATAGATGAATCTGTTGAAGATTTTGAATCATCTTTTAAATATAGGACTCATTTATGACTTTGACCTTTTTCATACTTTCTTTTTAGAATATCTTCGCATTTACGCTATATGTTTATTTTTACTCTGCCAGTTGCAAGTTGGGAACTGAAAAACTTCGTTTTGTACCTCCGATCGAGAAACGTTGATATATTAAACAAATCATCATTTTCCGCAAACCAAAATGATTGTCAATTTCTTTTAATAAGATATCATTCATTTCTCTTACTTCTTGAGTATCTTCGCCTGGTAATTGAATTAATTCAAAGATTTTTATTGTTACAATTTCAAAATTATTCGCAAACATTCACAATTAAAAATGAAAATGCGAATGCGAATGTGAAAATAACTACGAATGCGAATGTGAAGCGAATATTGGAAATCATTGTGAATATTCGGTCCACCTCATACATATATATATATATATATTATATATATTATATATATATATATATATATATATATATATATATATATATATATATATATATATATATAATATATATATATATATATATATATATATATATATATGAGATGAACTCATCTCCAGATTCCTTATGGCAAAATTTATTACATTTTATAGATCTCCTTTTCTTTAAATAAGGTATGGATGTTAATAATAATAATAATAATGAAAAAAAAAATAAAAAGTGGTAATACCCTTATCATATGCAATGTTTTAATGATTTAACATTTGAAACTATATTTTTGTAACAATCAGGTAACAGGATTAGTATATAATTTTATAGTAGAAACATTGGAAATTAAAATTTGCAATGTTTCTTATTAGGGGCCCAACCATAATGAGATGAACTCATCTCCAGATTCCTTATAACTAAATTTGTTTTATTTTATTGTAAATGTATTTTAATAGATTTCATAAATTGAATATTATTTGGAAACTATTTTAAATGGCAACTATGGTTCTGAGATGTTGCATTATACATGTGTTGATACCTAAAAAATATAATTGGTACTTGTTTTGTTGTGCCTTATATCTGAGTGGTTTAAAATAATAAAGTATCTTAATTAATATTTTCTGATATAATAAATAAAAATTGTTGGTTGTTGCAGTGAGTTTGATTGCCTTGTAATTCTTATGTATAGGGTAATCATAGATGAAGCTGAATCTTGATCTAGGTCACCTTGAGTAAATAGTACAATTACAACACTCCACAGCTTCCCATATATATATATATATATATATATATATATATATATATATATATATATATATATATATATATATATATATATATATATATATATATATATATGTAACCTGTTCCCAAAATGCCACATAATAAGAGAAAATATAATTGAGAGAAATATTGATAATGCAACATAAATTGATATAAAATAATATGACTCCTTATGAAGAATTTTACAGATGATTAAATTTTGGTATAAAATAAATTAAAGAGACCAAATAAAGGCTTACATACAAGTTAAAAACTAAGATATTACCCAGATCAATGTTGACATAAAAGGTGGTGCCTTGATGAGATATCAATGCCACCCAAAAGAACTTACGAATCGGATTTAAATTTAAATTTAAGTTTCCAAATTTATTTAAAAAAGATCGCAAAGATGTTATGCATAATTGAGCATTTGTTCCAGAAGCAGGAGATTAACACAATATAGAATGAATGGTGGGAATACTAAATAAAATGTTAGCACAAACGGTCAAATAATTTTTCCACCTGTCTATATAATGAAAAGTGGCGAGATTACAACTCATCGGAGAATATATATATATATATATATATATATATATATATATATATATATATATATATATATATATATATATATATATATATATATATATATATATATATATATATATATATATATATATATATATATATATATATATATATATATATATATATAGAGAGAGAGAGAGAGAGAGAGAGAGAGTGAGAGAGAGAGAGAGGGAGAGAAAAGATAGGAGAGATGATTTTCCTTTAACAAAATGGACTTATTTACATCACAGAAGAATATGAAAATTTATTACAGTTCGAAAATCTTTATCGATTGTCAATAATTACGATATTTCAGGGATAATCGAAAAAACGAAAATGGAAAGAGACACACACAGAAGAATCGTTTTTTTCTGTTTTTACTCTTCTCGTTTGTCTTCCACAGCAACAAAAATGTTCAAAATGTTTTTCATTTTTCTTTGTTTTAGGATGGAAATAACAGGAGGCTTGATTTCTTCGCTAGAATAACAAACTAAACATTGTTCCATCTACCTCTCTCATTTTTTTCTCTCTCTCTCTCTCTCTCCCTCTATCTATCTATCTATATCATATATATATATATATATATATATATATATATATATATATATATATATATATATATATATATATATATATATATATATATATATATATATATATATATATATATATATATATATATATATATATTTATATATATATATATATATATATATATATATATATATATATATATATATATATATATATATATATATTTATATATCACATCATAAGAACAAAAGTTATATGAAATATAAATTTACATAAGTAATGCTTTATACAGAATTGAACTTTATTATACAGGATTTAAAATAAATAAAAATATGTTGAGTAGTTCTCTGAAAATTAAAACGAGCGATTCTTCTTTTTATGTTGTGTTGAAGTCTTAAAGTATCAGTTATTTTGGCGTTGATCCTGGCGTCAATCCAAAGGCAAATATGGCTAGATCCAAATTTGACTGGCTCTGCTAAAAAAAAAAAAAAAAAAAAAAAAAAAAAAAAAAAAAAATAAATAAATAAATAATGTACTGTATTTGGTGTCTAAAGTAAAGAGTCACACCCTCTACTGAATAATTAGTGCTTTAAATAGAAGTCCCGTTAAAACATAAAATTTATTGACAAAATAAAAGTAATTAATAGAATAAAAATATCACCTAATTAAATTTTTTTTTGCAAAATATTGGTAATATCGTCATGACCTCAACAATCCTGGATGTATCTTCATTCCTTGTATTATTTGCCTTGACTATTTGGCAAGCACTTTATTTATTTAATAATGTAATAACTAGAATATTAGAAATTATGACTTGAATTCTGATAAGTGTGAAAAAATCAGTAATTTAGAAATTTTATTGAGGTAGTTTAGCCAGAAGAAAATCAATTCAATCTACTGTATTGTAAGATGATTATCAGCTATTAATCTTTTGAAGATTGTTACTTTTTTTGAACCAATCAATTCTTTCGTGAAAAAGACGAATAAAAAGACAACATACGAATGGATACAGAATCAAATATTCCTAATGAAACACTTTCAATATTTAAATTTAGCACTTCAAGGAAGAAACAAAGTTTTTTTTCAGGACTTGCCAGATCGCTTTTCAGTTTTCAATATTAAATAAAGTTTTTTCAGAACACGTCTCCATTTAATAACCGATATGTAAATTTGGCGAAATATATCTATATCTCAAACTATATCCACTCCCAGAGTAGGCTACGTTAGCCTGTCAGTTGGGCAAGAATTGCTCTCCATCTTTTTCTGTCCTTCAGAACGAAACAGATGAGAGAATTGATGGAGGGTGGCGTTCTGAAGGACAGAAAAAGATGGAGAGCAATTCTTGCCCAACTGACAGGCTAACGAGCCTACTCTGGGAGTGGATATAGTTTGAGATATAGATATATTTCACCAAATTTACATATCGGTTATTAAATGGAGACGTGTTCTGAAAAAAACTTTATTTAATATTGAAAACTGAAAAGCGATCGGAGCAAGTCCTGAAAAAAAACTTTGTTTCTTCCTTGAAGTGCTAAATTTAAATATTGAAAGTGTTTCATTAGGAATATTTGATTCTGTATCCATTCGTATGTTGTATTTTTATTCGTCTTTTTCACGAAAGAATTGATTGGTTCAAAAAAAGTAACAATCTTCAAAAGATTAATAGCTGATAATCATCTTACAATACAGTAGATTGAATTGATTTTCTTCTGGCTAAACTACCTCAATAAAATTTCTAAATTACTGATTTTTTCACACTTATCAGAATTCAATTCATAATTTCTAATATTCTAGTTATTACATTATTAAATAAATAAAGTGCTTGCCAAATAGTCAAGGTAAATAATACAAGGAATGAAGATACATCCAGGATTATTGAGGTCATGACCATATTACCAATATTTTGCAAAAAAAAATTTAATTAGGTGATATTTTTATTCTATTAATTACTTTTATTTTGTCAATAAATTTTATGTTTTAACGGGACTTCTATTTAAAGCACTAATTATTCAGTAGAGGGTGTGACTCTTTACTTTAGACACCAAATACAGTTTTTTTTTTTTTTTTTTTTTTTTTTTTTTTTTTTTTTTTTTTTTTTTAGCAGAGCCTTTCAAATTTGGATCTAGCCATATTTGCCTTTGGATTGACGCCAGGATCAACGCCAAAATAACTGATACTTTAAGACTTCAACACAACATAAAAAGAAGAATCGCTCGTTTTAATTTTCAGAGAACTACTCAACATATTTTTATTTATTTTAAATCCTGTATAATAAAGTTCAATTCTGTATAAAGCATTACTTATGTAAATTTATATTTCATATAACTTTTGTTCTTATGATGTGTGATATATATATATATATAATATATATATATATATATATATATATATATATATATATATATATATATATATATATATATATATATATATATATATATATAATATATATTATATATATATATATATATATATATATATATATATATATATATATATATATATATATATATATATATATAATATATATATATATATATATATATATATATATATATATATATATATATATATATATATATATATATATATATATAGATAGATAGATAGAGGGAGAGAGAGAGAGAGAGAGAAAAAAAAATGAGAGAGGTAGATGGAACAATGTTTAGTTTGTTATTCTAGCGAAGAAATCAAGCCTCCTGTTATTTCCATCCTAAAACAAAGAAAAATGAAAAACATTTTGAACATTTTTGTTGCTGTGGAAGACAAACGAGAAGAGTAAAAACAGAAAAAAACGATTCTTCTGTGTGTGTCTCTTTCCATTTTCGTTTTTTCGATTATCCCTGAAATATCGTAATTATTGACAATCGATAAAGATTTTCGAACTGTAATAAATTTTCATATTCTTCTGTGATGTAAATAAGTCCATTTTGTTAAAGGAAAATCATCTCTCCTATCTTTTCTCTCCCTCTCTCTCTCTCTCACTCTCTCTCTCTCTCTCTCTCTCTCTCTTATATATATATATATATATATATATATATATATATATATATATATATATATATATATATATATATATATATATATATATATATATATATATATATATATATATATATATATAATATTCTCCCGATGAGTTGTAATCTCGCCACTTTTCATTATATAGACAGGTGGAAAAATTATTTGATCGTTTGTGCTAACATTTTATTTAGTATTCCCACCATTCATTCTATATTGTGTTAATCTCCTGCTTCTGGAACAAATGCTCAATTATGCATAACATCTTTGCGATCTTTTTTAAATAAATTTGGAAACTTAAATTTAAATTTAAATCCGATTCGTAAGTTCTTTTGGGTGGCATTGATATCTCATCAAGGCACCACCTTTTATGTCAACATTGATCTGGGTAATATCTTAGTTTTTAACTTGTATGTAAGCCTTTATTTGGTCTCTTTAATTTATTTTATACCAAAATTTAATCATCTGTAAAATTCTTCATAAGGAGTCATATTATTTTATATCAATTTATGTTGCATTATCAATATTTCTCTCAATTATATTTTCTCTTATTATGTGGCATTTTGGGAACAGTTACATATATATATATATATATATATATATATATATATATATATATATATATATATATATATATATAATATATATATATATATATATATGGGAAGCTGTGGAGTGTTGTAATTGTACTTTTTACTTTAAGGTGACCTAGATCAAGATTCAGCTTCCACTATGATTACCATATACATAAGAATTACAAGGCAATCAAACTCACTGCAACAATTAACAATTTATACTAATATATCATAAAAGTATTAATTAAGATACTTTATTATTTTAAACCACTCAGAATAATAAGGCACAACAAAACAATATACCAATTATATTTTTTAGGTATCAAACATGTATAATACAATGGCGTTCCACCCGGTCAAATTTCAAAATCTAACTGAAAACAACATCTCAGAACCATAGTTGCCATTTAAAATAGTTTCCAAATAATATTCAATTTATTGAAATCTATTAAAATACATTTACAATAAAATAAAACAAATTTAGTTATAAGGAATCTGGAGATGAGTTCATCTCATTATGGTTGGGCCCCTAATAAGAAACATTGGAAATTTTAATTTGCAATGTTTCTACTATAAAATTATATACTAATCCTGTTACCTGATTGTTACAAAAATATAGTTTCAAATGTTAAATCATTAAAACATTGTATATGATAAGGGTATTACCACTTTTTTTTTTTTTATTATTATTATTATTATTATTAACTTCCATACCTTATTTAAAGAAAAGGAGATCTATAAAATGTAATAAATTTTGTTATAAGGAATCTGGAGATGAGTTCATCTCTCATATATATATATATATATATATATATATATATATATATATATATTATATATATATATATATATATATATATATATATATATATATATATATATATATATATATATATATATATGAGGTGGACCGAATATTCACAATGATTTCCAATATTCGCTTCACATTCGCTTCACATTCGCATTCGCATTTTCATTTTTAATTGTGAATGTTTGCGAATAATTTTGAAATTGTAACAATGAAAATCTTTGAATTAATTCAATTATCAGGCGAAGATACTCAAGAAATAAGAGAAATGAAATGAATATCTTATTAAAAGAAATTGACAATCATTTTGGTTTTGCGGAAAATGATGATTTGTTTAATATAGCAACGTTTCTCGATCCGAGGGTACAAAACGAAGTTTTTCAGTTTCCCAACTTGCAACTGGCAGAGCTAAAAATAAACATATGGGCGCAAATGTAAAGATATTCTAAAAAGAAAGTATGAAAAAGGTCAAAGTCATAAATCCAGCACTACATTTAAAAGATGATTCAAAATCTTCAACAGGTTCATCTATCAGTGAAGTAATGAAGTCAATATTAACTTCTAATAGTGATGACAAAAAAGAAGAGCTCTCTAAGCTGTCATCAAATATTACAGACCAGAACCTCAAAGAAAAGCGTATCAATATTGACGAAGATCCACTAGAATGGTGAAGGATAAATTCGGACAAGTACTCCTGAACTTGCACAGTTGGCAAGATCCTATATTGCATGTCCACCATCAAGTGTTGCCAGCGAGCGCCTCTTTAGCGGTGCTTGTCTGATTTATGACGAGAAAAGAAGCAAACTGTCTCCTGAAAGAGCTGAGAAATTATTGTTTTTAAAGTTTAACCTTCCGGTAATAAATCTTACATATTAATAATACATTTAACTTTGTTTATATAAATAGTAGAAATCTTTCCAAAGGCGGAGGATGGAGAAAGAGGTATAGATACATGTAAGAGTGGGTTCTCGACCCGTATTCTGGAAAGCGTTAAAAATTTAATAGATTTTAATTAATTATTAAATTAAAAATTAAATTTTTTAAATTATTAAATCTTAAAAAACATTTAATAAACTATTTTTGTTTAATATAAAAAAAGGATGTGATATCATGAAGAATAATATTCGCATTCGCATTCGCGAATACTAAAAGAAAATATTTTTAAGGGATACAAGCTTCTATCTCTTCCACTTCTGCCCTCCCTTTAGCCCACCATGATGTAACTCACCTTCAGCTAGTCACTGATGCGTCATCAGTCGCCATAGGAACTGATTTGTTTTAAATGGTGGACAACAGTCCTGTTACCAACAATTTTTCAGTAAAAAAGAGGTACTGAACCTCAGCACAGAAATTCTGCTTTCGAAAGTGAACTTTTTTTTGTTTGCTAATCTGAGCAACACTTCAAATCTTTCTTAAAGGACCTGAACGTCACCTTGTGTTCAGACCACAGACCTCTTGTAGCTGCTTTTTACAGGCAGACTCCAGCTAACAGTGGTCATCAACAGCACCATATGTCCTTCCTGAAGTAATATATATCATCTATAATATATATCATCTATGATATAGTATATGTTAAAGGCTCCGACAACGCTGTTGCTGACGCTCTCCCTGGATTACTTCCAGTGCTCGCCTTCAGGATACTGATCTGTAGCTCCCTACTTTTCGAGACAAATTTAAATCTTTTTCATTGTACGGCAATCTGTCTGTGTAGTGTGACGTTTAGACACTTCACTTACGTCTTTTTGTGCCTGTCCTCATTAGGAGGTAGCTCTTTGACTACTTTCATGACATTCCATCCTACTGTCAAAGCTTGATTGATATAGAGACGTTATGGTTGGCCCAGTTTGGATCGAGACATCCGTTTATGGGTTCGAGAGAGAAACCATTGCCATGTGTCAAAAGTGCACCGACACACCTTGCCTCCAGTAGAACCATTAGAAATTCATTCGCAACGATTTGGAAAGGGGAACAATGATGTTGTCCTTTACTCTGTTTCCCGTCTGGCAGTCTTCCTACTGTTTACAGCTATCTTCTTACCTGCCTCGACTGTAATACGAAATGGGTGGAAGCTTTTCCAGGAAGAACATTTCCGCAAATTCAGTTTCGTATACAAATTTACAATGGATCTCCATATTTCCGATTGCCAGTTTACATTGACAGACAGAGGTCCCCAGTATGAGGGCAAATTCTTCTCTGAACTTTCACACTTGATTGGTTTAAATACCTTTGCCTATTAACCTGCTTACTATTGTTTATCGTTTCGTTCAATTATCTAAATAGTAGCAATTGTGTTGATCTGTTCCTTCTGAAATATATTGTGAGTTGTGTCTAGCATCTTTGTGATTTTTCTGATATAATTACTGAAGCTGTTTGATTTTTACATTTGTTATAAATCCAATTTGTAAGTTATCTATAATCGTACTAAAATCTCATCAAAATGCCATCTTTTATAGAATCATTGATGAGGTAATATTGTAGTTTCCATCGATCTTTGTATGTCATCTTTAATCGGTTTCTCAATTTTATACCAACATTCAATCATATGTAAAATTCTTCATTCGGAATAATATTTTAATATCAGAAAATTCAGACAAACCTTTGATTACTTTACATTAATTTATTTTCCATCATAATTGCCAATATCATTCAATTACCAATTATATATATTTATATATATATATATATATATATATATATATATATATATATATATATATATATATATATATATATATATATATATATATATATATATATATATATATATATATATATATATATATATATATATATATATATATATATATATATATATATATATATATATATATATATATATATATATATATATATATATATATATATATATATATATATATATATATATATATATATATATATATATATATATATATATATATATATATATATATATATATATATATATATATATATATATATATATATATATATATATATATATAATATATATATATATATATATATATATATATATATATATATATATATATATATATATATATATATATATATATATATATATATATATATATATATATATATATATATATATATATATATATATATATATATATATATATATATATATATATATATATATATATATATATATATATACTCGTTTTGTACGTATGTTGCGTTTGTGTCATCATGCGAATGTATATTTATGATAATGAAATGCTTCCAAAATGTAAAAAGAAACTCTAGATTCCAAATCATAGAGAGAGAGAGAGAGAGAGAGAGAGAGAGAGAGAGAGAGAGAGAGAGAGAGAGAGAGAGAGAGAGAGAGAGAGAGAGAGAGAAGCGCCTCTTCTGCACGAAGAGTGTAGCATGAATCTTTAATTTTTAATTTATATTTTAATGGGATGCAAATCAGACGCTCAGAGTCTGTTTATTCCTTTATAAAATAAATATTTATATGCAATATTTTCTGATTAATTAATGAAATTAATCTGTTGTAATCACTTTTACATATATATATATATATATATATATATATATATATATATATATATATATATATATATATATATATATATATATATATATATATATATATATATATATATATATATATAGATATAGATAGATAGATAGATAGATAGATAGATAGATAGATAGATAGATAGATAGATAGATAGATAGATAGATAGATAGATAGATAGATAGATAGATAGATAGATAGATAGATAGATAGATAGATAGATAGATAGATAGATAGATAGATAGATATCACCTCTGGTGGGGAAAGCTCAGAGACTTGCATGGAATATCCCAGATTTTGGGAGGCCAATTCCAGAGTCAAATTAACAGTCGACATGACCCTCTACAAAGAATTTGAAAGCGTGCAAGTTAAAGGAAGTAGAAAATACGGGAAGTACAAGTGTTTCAGATCCTAGAATTTATCTCTATGCTCAACGAATGAATAATAGAGTTTAATTCTAGCGTCCGATAATTGAATAAAGATAAAATAAGACTATGTAGAAAGATGAGTTGCACGAGTTCTCCGGAAAGGAGGTGGTTCTCGTCTGAAGAGTTCATAAGATAAGGTTCTGTTGCAATAGTCAGAGTATAAGGGAAATGTCCCAGCGAAATAATTTCATTGGTTTTCATTGTTCCTAATTAGTTCCGCTAGAACTATTGGTTAAATTTTAAAGAATCAATGCGATTTCCCATGGGATTCGTTGGTATTTTAAGCACCGAAATTTTGAATTTTGAATCAGAAATTCCCTAGTAATTCCCATAAGAAGTACCTTAAGAATCAATCGTAAGCAAATATTGTAATGCAAATTTATGCTCCAGGCTGGTTCTGGATAAAGAGTCATCCATAATTTTTGATATTTAATGAATCTTCTTAAGGGAGCAGATAAAAAATATGCAGTGATTCTGAAACGTACACTTTAACAAAACTCCTATTTTGCTCACTTTGAAAATATATTACTAGGGATGATAACAGACAACCGAAAATCGATCAGGGAGTTAGCTGTGAGTCGCAAAATTCAAGCAAGGGGTCAGAATACCACTGAAAGAGCTTTTCAGCTTCCAAAAACACTAAACTTTAATGCGGAGGATTACTCTAACATGATCGAATGGGAGAAGGAAATGATCACTCAACTACCAATTATCAAGGACTTTTCTAACGAGGAGGTTTCTCATATTGCAAATGAGCGAGCCGGTTCAGACGATAAAGTTTTCATACCACAGCCAAGGAGTGAAGCGTGCATTAAATATTGTAACACAATCTTCTCTGCATAGAATCGGATCAAAAACAGACATGAATATATCTTATTTATATTAATTATATATATATATATATATATATATATATATATATATATATATATATATATTATATATATATATATATATATATATATATATATATATATATATATATATATATATATATATATATATATATATATATATAATAATGCTAAATAAATAATAATAAAGTAAATTCAAACTTAGGTTAAAAAAATTGGTGAGTTCTAATGAAGATTTTACTTTCCATGTAAGAAAAATAGTAAAGGGGATGA
>SEYY01014398.1:0-2500 GCA_009176605.1 Armadillidium nasatum | reverse complement strand
TCTCTGAGCTTAACACTAAGAAGGCGTACGGTCCTGATTGTATCCCTCTGTGGTTCTCAAAACTTGTGCTTCTGAGCTTGCACCCTTCCTTGGTAAACTTTTCCTTCTATGTCTTTCTACTTCAACCTTCCCTTCTTGATGGAAACGTGCTCATTCAGCCTGTCCCAAAGAAGGGGGACCCTTCTCAACCTTCTAACTATCGTCCCATTTCTTTAACCTCCGTTCTTTCTAAAGTTTTTGAATCTATCCTTAACAGGAAGATTTGGAAACATCTCAATTCTTCTAATCTTATCTCAGATCGCCAGTATGGCTTTCGTAAGAAACGCTCTACTGATGATCTTCTTTCCCTTCTCTCTGACTCTTGGTCCTCCGCTCTTCGGCATTTCGATGAATTTTTTTGCTGTGGCGCTAGACATATCAAAAGCTTTCGATAGAGTCTGGCACAAAGCTTTGATTTCCAAACTTCCTCTTTCGGAATCTATCCTTCTCTCTGTGACCTTCTCTCTGATTTCCTTTCCGGTCGTTCTATAGCAACAGTTGTAGAAGGCCACAGCTCTTCCTTTAAATCTATTAATAGTGGTGTTCCTCAAGGATCTGTCCTATCTTCCAACACTTTTTCTACTTTTCATTAATGACCTTCTTCTGTTGCTTTATCTCCTATCCACTCTTATGCTGATGACTCCACCCTTCATTACTCTTTTCAATTTGAAAGGCGCCCCTCTCAACAACAGTTACTAGACGCAAGGAGGGTTGCCTTGGAGCAGCTGACCTCCGATCTATCTCGTATTTCTAATTGGGGCAGAGAGAATATAGTTGTTTTCAATGCCACCAAAACTCAATTCCACCATCTCTCTACTCGACACAATCTTCCACACAACTATGATATCTTCTTCGAAAACACTCAACTCAGACCTTCATCTGTTCTTAATATTCTCGGTGTTTCCTTTTCCCGTGATCTTTCTTGGAAAGATCACATTACCTCTCTTTCTAAACAAGCTTCTAAGAGGTTAGGTGTTCTGAGGCGCCTTCTGTATTTCTTCACTGCACCCCAGTTGCTTGCTCTGTATTGGGGTGTTGTTCGCCCCTGTATGGAGTATGCGTCACACATCTGGGGTGGTTCGCTCACACAGGAAAAGGTGGAGTCTAGGGCTTTTCGTCTTATCAACTCTCCTGCTCTCACTGATTCTCTCCAATCTCTTTCTGCCCGTCGAATTGTTGGTCACTCTCTCTATATTATCGCTATTACAATGGACACTGCTCTTCTGAACTCTCTCGTCGCGTACCTCCTCCACTGAGAAGGGCTCGTGCGACTCGACTTTCTACATAGTCTCATCCTTTCTCTGTCCAACTCTCTGATCCCAGACTTAACCGCTACGCTCTGTCCTACATGTACTCTACTGGTAAAGTCTGGAACACACTCCCTTCTTCTATTTTTCCAACTTCCTATGACTTACACACCTTCAAACGTCGTGTATCAGGTCACGTCGCCCTTTAATTTTGACCAGGCTTCCGTCTTTCCCCCTAACTCTGGTGGAATTTTAGTAGGCCTCTGGCCTTTGCCCACCAGAGGTGATATAAAAAAAAAAAATATATATATATATATATATATATATATATATATATATATATATATATATATATATATATATATATATATATTATATGTGTGTGTGTGTGTGTGTGTGTGTGTGTGTGTGTGTGTGTGTGCATATGTGTGTTAATGTGTGTGTGTGTTTGTGTTTGTGTTTGTGTTTGTGGGAGAGTGAATATGTTCTCTTAGAAAATGAGAATATGATACGGGAAATTCTTAACATTAGTAACTACCACAGACGAAACAACCAAAAATAAGTTGAAACAAAAAGCACCAAAAAAAACAAACATTAAATACGACACAGCTTCATTAACAGACAATGGTATCATTTACTTAAATTAATGTCGTATTTTGAGAGAAAAATACATTATACAAAGGGAAAGAAAAACTTGTTTACATATTTCAAGTATGTTAAAAAAAAAAAATCAAAGTTAATAAAAATTATAAATAATGTACTTTTTTAATATGATATGTTACATTTAAGAAAAAAAAAAGAGCAAAATTCTCCACCAATGTATGAGAGTTAGAGAGCAAAGCAATAAAAAAATAAATTCGGTTATTTGGTTGTGGACACAAGCTCTTAAAAAGCAAACATTTTTGGATGAGAAAACCAATAAGAGAACTCCAGATACGATTCCCTTGACGATAAGACAATGTTTTTATTCTTTAGCTGAGCAAAGCGTAGAATTTTTATGTCGAATTATTTCTCCACTCTCTCTCTCTCTCTCTCTCTCTCTCTCTCTCTCTCTCTCTCTCTCTCTCTCTCTCTCTCTCTCTCTCTCGGTCTTTTCATCCTCCCCCACGTTGTTTGTTTATGGCAGCGGCAAATCCTTCCTTTGTGTTTGCAATTATGCCTACTGCTGTGCTTTTATGCCTTCCCTCTACACTTTTCCCTTATCTATTCTTCAT
>SEYY01014396.1:7500-12500 GCA_009176605.1 Armadillidium nasatum | reverse complement strand
GATATGGTTACTATTAATAAAAAGTTCAAAAATTTTAAATAAATAAACCTATCTTTACTTTGCTTCTTCTTCTTCTTCTTCGCATCTGTAGTGTACTCAACATCTCTTCTTTACCTCCTATATACTTCCCTCCTCTCAATCGTGTCATAGTTTCTGTATCATTACAATATGTAGAATAATATATAATAATTCCCTAATTATTATTATAAAGATCATTATATTTAATTATATTTATTCATTTTATATAATTTATTATTTTACATATCTCATATTTTATCTATTCTATTATTAAATTCATTGCTTCATTCTGCTCTCATCTGTCCGTGCGTTCTCGTCATAGTCCTTACTATAACATAAATACAACCAGGGCCAGTCCTCTCTCCTCTCCTACAATATTAATACATTCTTCTTTCAATTCATCCTCTTACGGTGTCCTGTAGATTTAATTGATGTGATTTATAGTTATTATTATATCTCTGATCATATGATGTAGTATAATTAATTAGATATCCTTTTTACATTTCAGTGATGTAAAAATTTGTTTTATTAATAATTTATTTGACTTATATTAAGCACTATTTACTATATGCCTCTTAATGTATCCAATTAAATAATTTATAAAGTAATTTATGACGATTCTCATGTGTAATTCTATATCGTTTCTATCTTTCTTATCTCTACATCCGTCTCTCTGTGCGTTTGTAATTTCGGATATATCGTGGTCTTGCTGAGATATTCCTCTCTCAATTGCTGTATATAATTCCCTAGTCTATTTGTATGCCGATCAATCATGTAATCTCGATTGGTATCTCTGTCTATACGTTACTAGCGTTTCTAATCTTTCTTCAGTCTCCGTCCCTAGTCTTCTCTTCGTTATCTATACTTCTTTTCTAATACATTATTACTATTATATATCTCTCCTAGACACGTCTTATTTGTTTATTTACTCTTGAGTTATATTCACCTTATCTTACCAACCTTTTCCCCAACCTCACCATTTGGGAAAAAAGGTTTGATATATATATATATATTATTAGATATATATTATATATTATATATATATATAATATTATATAATATAATATATATTATATATATTATATATATATATACACAGACTAAAACAACCTCCGTCATTTCCACCGGTTATATCCTTATTTAACTAATAACTATAATATCTCTTAAATTCATTTACATTTCCCCATTACTTACTTATTAATATTACTCCTCCCCTCTCTTATCATAACTATTAATACCACCAACAACAAATCATTATCTATCTATCACACACTCATTATCTAACATCTATATTACTAATATCCTTTATTATTGTAATTTTTATTTTTTTAACGACCCATCCTAATTACATTTCATCTAATACCATGTCCGCTCCTTCTCCTCTCTCTCAATAAATACAATCTCCTCTTCCCTCGCTTCTCAGCAAACCTTCCCTCTCAATATATAACTCACATTTATACTAATAATAATATATTTACTCTATCACATTTAAGCTCATAAAATTATTAAATGCTCAGATGGTCTAATCTATATACCACTCTCTTAATAAACTTTACAACATTATTATTTAACTCTCTCATAAATCTCTCTTCTAAATTGCAAATTATTATATATAATACCAATTAGTTCAACAATTATTCTATATATATATTCATCCTCTCCTCACTTTTGTTACCAAGTTATATATTTGATGTGTTCAGGTGTGATTGATTGATCCCCGTGATGTATGACCGGCGAAAACATTTTTCTACTACACGGTCCTTCCATCTCTCTTATTCTCGTCCTCTCAGAAATGTTTCATTCCTACTGTGGCATATTATTCTACTCTCCTCTATTAATTGTAAAGGAAATATATCTTGCTTGACCTCGGATGGCCGACCTGCCCGGCGAGTTAGGACTCTTCAATTATATGCGAAAAGAAAAGTAGATGTGTGGACTCTACTCTCAAAAACCTCAAATCTGAGGTGATTTATTATTGATTGTATATATGAGTCAATATATGGTGATGTAGTAAGAGTATTATAAACAAAAATATATTAATATATATATTAAATATTTTTTTTTTTTTTTTTTTTTTTTTTTTTATTTTTTTTATTTTATATTATAATATATTATAATTTATTAAATATATTATTTAATATATAAATTATTAATTATTTTATATTATTTTAATAATATTATATATTATATATTATATTATTATTTATTAATATATTATATATATTATTTATTTATATTTAATATATTATATTATATATATTAGCTCCATTATCTTCTATTTGTAGGACTTTATTCCCTGTTTATAATATCCTTTCACACCCCTCTCTTTTATTCAGATTTTCAACTATATTCTCAATTGGATAAATTATGAATGTGAGAAAGTTTTATTTTAATAAATTTATTTATTGATATTATTAATAGATTAAATAATAATAAAGGTAATTATTATATTCTGAATTAACATGTCTATAATATTAAATATATATTTAGAGTGATAACATTAGAATATAAAACAGTCTATTTCCTGGCTCTTATCTGAGTGTTTGTGATAAATAAATATTGAATGACAGTATTTCGTTTGATTTTTTAGCCTTACATTTGCCGCGTACTGATTCAATTAATTTATGTCGCCTGTGCGACTCGTCTCTCCACCTAGTGTAACAGATGACTTCGCTGTAACTCTTACCTAGCAACCACTAAGTGTTTACGATAACTAGGGAACATATGCTAAAATATAATTACTTAATGGTAGATCCTATAGTCTCCATTCTTAGCAAGAAAAAGGGGAGGAATTATTACTTATTATATTGTGCTAATTATTATATATATATAATTCTCCTTATTCTCTCTCCTCTCATATGCTCCTAAATTAGATATGGATTCTTATTTATATTTTCATTTATTATTTGTTGTTCTATTATCACTCTCAAACGTGTGAGTTGATATATTTCAATTTTATATTATTTATCAATTAAATTAAATATACTCTCTCTGAAATGGATAATTTAATTTATTGTTATTCCTTTATTACCAACTTTCTTTCGACACCTAGTTCATTGTTCTATGTTGAATTCTGCATTTTGGTACTGACTTCAGGCATAATTAGTAGAGCAAGATTTAGTATTAAGCCATTATGTTTATATTAGCTCATCTTTTTTGTGTCCATATTCCTGACAAGCTTAATTGTGTCCCTCATTATATCGTGTGAAGAAGTGAGCGGTGATTCTCACTCTGTATACTTTTATTATTATAATGCTGTTATTCTCAATTTTATCTCGTTATTGCGCGTCATAACATAGCTTATTCCTATATTTCCTCTATAATTTAATAGATTATCATTTTGTGAACCATTAAATACTCTAATTAAAACTCAATATGTTAGTTTTATGTTTTATTTTATGTATAAAAATATTATTACTATCTGAACTTAGTGGCGTTTTGGCAAAACAGACGTAAAAATCTCAAATAGACTTATACACTTAGTAGCCCTTCGTGCTCTCTCAGAATATTATTGTTAAAAGGTATAACAAAGAGGCAATCATCATTCAATTATTATTTTCACCATCTGAGGTTTTTCAGAAAGTATAGATGGTATCGATCTCCATAGATACTCCTCTATCTCTGTAATTTAATAATGAGTACCTGTTACTCAAGTCATCCTTTGATACTTCCACCTCTTAGCGATAGCTATATAAACTTTATTAGAGATATATTTGTGATAGATATAATCATGCAACTTTCTTTCCCAATAATGTTGTATTAATATATATTGATTATTGTTATTCGTGTGTTATTTATCATACATATTTATTATTATGATATAAACTATATTAATTCATTATATGAATCTCAAGTGATATCATTATTATATACGTGGATCTTATGTTTATTATTTTTCCTTTCTCCAATATAAGGGCCCTTAATGTGAGTTATTATAATTTATCTCAATAGTTTCTCTCTTTTATATATATATTTATATTCCAATATATGTGTCTTTCTCTTCTTTCACACTATGAGATACTCTGAAAGCTGTTTTATTTAGAAGACAAATTATGAAAAAATTTATTGCTGCCTTTGAAGTAAGCCAATTAAATAAGAGTGACCAATAGTTAACAACAGAAGTTAACTCCAATTAGTGTTTTGACCAGATCTCCTCTCTCTCCTGTTATTTGCCCCCTCCTCCATCAGTACTTCATTCGCTTTATCTCTCGTCTCGACTTCTCTCTCTCCAGCTGTGCCCTGTTAGACGATTCTCATCTTGCTGCACTTCTTATCTCATTCCTCTAGATGTGGCTTTCTCTCCTCGTAACCATTTTTCTATCTCTTCTATGTTCACTCTGGTCTTCCTTTCGTGTTACATTTTCTCGTCCTCACCTCCATCTTTTTGCGCACAATCTCTCTCGTGACGTGATATCTTATATACTGCGTGCTCTCTTCTTCGTCATGCTCCAACTTTTATCTCTTCTCTCTGTTCTTTACTTCTTTGCTTTACATCTCTTTTCCTCTCCTCATCTATGGGGAAAATTTTTTATCTCTCATCCTACCTCATATCTGAGTGCTCTCTGTGTTTGCAAGCAATTCTACCATTTTTCTACTCTTGCTCTCATCTCTTGGTCAAAGTTCTGCCCCTTTTTCTTATCATTTTTGTCGCTCCGCATAACTTCTTCTCCTTATACGCAGTGGCACTTCATTCTTTATTCTTTCATAACCTCCTTCCTTTTCTTTCTTACAGTCATCCATCTGTTTTCCTTCACCTTACTCTCGCTTCCAAGAATAATTACTAATATGTTTCTATTCCTGTATTAGTTATGCGCTCATAATATGGAGTCTGCATATCTAATTTAACTATAGCCATTTGAGCCCTTTGAAAGTTTTTTATATCCCGATTTTGTCTATTATTCATCGAATTATACCGTTTTAATATTTATTATATTTTTATCTTAATCCGCGCGCCTTTGATCTCATGTGTTGATTTGTGCGCG
>SEYY01014395.1:25000-30104 GCA_009176605.1 Armadillidium nasatum | reverse complement strand
TAAATATATTAAATCTAGAGGCGAAATAAGATACTTCGATTTCTCATTGATCCAAGTTTCAAGAACTTTTCAAGAACTTAAGACGATTGTTTTTTTTTTTCTTTCTTTCTTCTTGAAGTTTGTTTCTTCAAAAAAGACTTGAAATTAAGAACAAATATTCTGAAAGGGACTGCTTTAAATTCATTATATATATATATATATAATATTATATATATATATATATATATATATATATATTATATAATATATATATATGTTAATATATAATATAATATATATATTATATATATATAATATATATATATATATATATATATTATATATATATATATATATATATATATTATTGTAAACATAAATCAGCGTAAAATCATAGTTTATTTACTATCCATTGAACTACTCTGATGTGTTTAGAAATAAAATCGAATCATACAAGTTTTTAGTTTCTAATTATGATGAAAAAAATAAAACGAACTAACATGAATATGTTTGGAGCGTTTTATGAGTTCAAGATCCTCATTGTACATCAATAAATACCACAACAATTTCAAAAAAAGTTGCAATCTTCTTTTTTTTTTTTGTAATTTTTTTTTTATTTAAAAAGAAAAAAATTTTTTTTAAACCTTTAGTTGAGTTGAAAAAAAAAAAAAAAAAAAAAAAAAAAAAAAAAAAAAAAAAAAAAAAAACGAAAACGGTTTTTTTGTTTGTCACTTACTCATGACCTAAAATTATACAATAAAATTCTTTACCTCTTTAAAACAACTTTAGTTTTAAACTTTTTTTTCACAGAATTGTTCAAGATAATTATTCATTATTGTAATAATAATAATATAAATATTATTACATCTAAAAAAAAAATTTATGAATATATATAGATATTATATATATATATATTATATATATAATATTTATTTATATAGTATATATATATTATATATATATATATATATATATATATATATAATATATATGTGTTGTGTGTGTGTGTGTGTGCGTCTGTGTGTGAAATATAGACATTTTCTTTAAATTATTGTTATTGCTTCTGAGAAACACATTTTTAAAGATTACCCACTATTAAAAAGGTGGTATTTTGCCTTATTTAAACGAAAAATTAAATATAGATCATTATCTATTATTATTATATTATTATTATATTATTATTATTATAGTAGTATTATATTATTATTATTATACTATTATTACTATTTATTATTATTTTTATATTTATTATTTTATTTTATTATTATTATTATTATTATTATTATTATTATTATTATTATTATTATATTTTATTATTATTATTATTATTATTTATTATTATTATATATATATTATTAGTATTATTATTATTTTATTTTAGATTTTCATTAGGTTGATCTATTATATTTTAAAGCTGTGCCACCTTTCATTTAGGTTACTATATATATATATATATATATATATATATATATATATATATATATATATATAATATATATATATATATATATATATATATATATATATTAGGAAGGATGCAACAAATTTATAAATTATGAACTTATAACGCCACACACACAACATGACAAACTTATGCATCCACATCCCACATCAACATGCCGTCCAAACAACTACAACCAAATATGGCTGCTCTGAACACAATCACCAACCTAATACATATAGAAATCTGCTTTACGCCCATAACACAGCATGGTACCAGGACTACCCAATAGACACCAGAAGATCGAACATCCTAGATGAACTAGATGCCTTAAATATCCCAAACTATAAAAACTTACCTATTCGATTACCCCAACAAACCAACTAATTCCCATCAGTCCCTGTCATAAACTTCTCCTCACTGTCCTTGCTTCCAAACTTCATATGAAAAACGAAAATAGATCTAAAATCCGATCATATTCCCATCATATTCACATACACAGTAGCTAAGCAATTATACATCAAGAATATAATCACATTTACAAACTACAGGAAAGAGTAAACTGGGTAAACTTCAATCATTGCATAGACACAATTAATTCAACAGGAAATGGTCAACCCAGACTCACTACACTTAGCCATTATCTCTTTCATCAAAACAATACACAAACATCCGACTTATACATTCCCAAGGGTTACAGGAAATCACTGCAGCCTCTCTCTAGCCCCAAAAATCTGTACCCTAACAAAGCAAAAAAATAAATAATACAAAACACACTCAGCTGACCTCACCACATAACTAAACACCCTAAGCACACAAATCTCAACACTAATCTCAGTTCACTAATCAAATAAATTCAAAGAATACCTACAAAGCAGCCTAACTAATAACGATAAAAGAATATGGCAAGTAATCAAACGTTTACACAACTCCCAAAAAAACCTTTCAACATTAAAATAAGCGTTAAAAGAAAACAACAACCCTCTTCCCTCACCCAAACAGCTCTACCACATTCTTGTTCAATACTACTCAAGCATCTCCAATAAACCTACACACCACAACAATTGTAAAATAATCCGACAGCTCAAACAAACACGTATAGAACACAATCCAAACTCTCCTTTTCTATTCAAGATATTACCAAAGGAATCAAAACACTTAAAACTCCCCAACCATACGCCCAAATAACATCTTCAACCTGCTCCAAGAGCATCTAGGACCCTCAGTCATAACATACCTAACCAAAATCTACAATAAAATATGCACAAATAACTTTATCCCCGCAATATGGAAGAAAGCCATTATAACACCCAAACCAAAACTCTGGAAAGACCTAAATCTCCCTTATTCATATCGCCCAATTTCCCTTCTATCCACCCTATGCAAACCAGTTAAAAAAAAACACACACATATATATATATATATATATATATATATATATATATATATATATATATATATATATATATATATATATATATATATATACAAAAATATAACTACACATTTAAGCACAACATTTTCAATATGGATTTAAGAGTCCTTGCCACCATTTCCCAGAACATTATAAACACCCTCAATAAAAAACCATCTCATAGAACTATACTCGTTGTCATAGACATTAATAAAGCTTTTTATACTGTCACCGGACATAATCTTATATCAAAAAATTTTTATTCCCTTTTACTCAACAATTACAAAAAATTTATATGGCATTTCTTATCCAATCGCACAGCCCAAGTTACCTCTCAAAAACTGTAAAACTAAGAAGAAATGGTGTCCCACAGGGAGCTATCCTATCCCCGTTTAATATATTCACAGCAGATCTGCCCATCCCACAAACACCAGAAATAAAACTAATGACATATCAATCACTATACAAAACCAATCCATACCTACAGCTACCACAACAACTGGAATCATGGCTAAACTCCAACAGGTTGCAGCTTCCCTGAAAAATCCTCAATCACTCTAATTACCATCGATTGACATGAATTCTCCATCCAACCTCATGTAAAACTAATTAATATCCTTATTCCCCTCAACAAATCTCCGAAGATCCACGGCTTCACATATGGTACTCACTTTGCCTTCTCAAATCATATTCTAACGCAACCAACACTGTAAACATGAAACTAAACATCTTAGGGACACAGTCACAAAATAACTTTAATTAACCACCTTCACCATACTATTTAAAAAATGTATAAGACCAAAACTCATCTAGACATTCCCACCCTTGTACCCTGCCTACCACCTCCCCTTCAAACATAGAGAAACTCGAAAAAATTCTTCGAAACATCACAACCCAAAACTTACACGAAGAAACAAAAATCCTCTGATCCGTCAAACCTATGTCACTATAACCTTCAATATCACTCAAGACACCGCTTAAAATCACCTCCACCATCACTTGCCCAATACTATAATACTATGGTAGCATCTTCACAACCATTCCGCCTCCAACAAACAACATCTCAACTAACAATAACACATACATTCAAATCATTAAATTATTTCAATCACCGTCAACCAAACCAACTAATCAACGCATATCTTTCCGACATTTCAAATTCACAAAACACTCTACCACGGAAAATCCAAATTACACTAGCCAGATTGAGGTCGGGTCACCATCCTAACCTACAAGCACACAAAAATGGATTGAAAATACAAAACACATTATAATATACCAATATTTTCATCATTTTGTGCTGTAGGTAGGATGGTGCCTGACCTAATCTGGCTTTGTAATTTGGGTTTTCGTGGTAGTGTGTTTTGTGAATTGAAATGTCGAAAGTTGTGTGTTGATTAGTTGGTTTGGTTGCGGTGATTGAAATAATTTAATGATTTGAATGTATGTGTTATTGTTAGTTGAGATGTTGTTTGTTGGAGGCGGAATGGTTGTGAAGATGCTACCATAGTATTATAGTATTGGGCAAGTGATAGTGGAGGTGATTTTAAGCGGTGTCTTGAGTGATATTGAGGTTAAGTGACATAGGTTTGAGGAGAAGGATTTTTGTTTCTTCGTGTAATTTTGGGTTGGATGTTTCGAAGAAGTTTCAGGTTTCTCTATGTTTGAGGGGGGTGGTAGGCAGGTACAAGGTGGGAATGTCTAGATGAGTTGGTCTTATACATTTTTTTATAGTATGGTGAAGGTGGTTAATTAAAGTTTTTGTGACTGTGTCCCTAAGATGTTTAGTTTCATGTTTACAGTGTTGGTTGCGTTAGAATTTGATTTGAGAAGGCAAAGTGAGTACCATATGTGAAGCCGTGATCTTCGGAGATTTGTTGAGAATAAGATATTATTTAGTTTTACATGAGGTTGGATGGAGAATTCATGTCAATCGATGGTAATTAGAGTGATTGAGAATTTTTCAGGAGCTGTCACCGTTGGATAGCCATAATTCCATTGTGTGGTAGCTTAGTATGGATTGTTTTGTTAGTGATTGATATGTCATTAGTTTTATTTAGTGTTTGGGAGGGCAATCTGCTGTATAATTAAACGGGGATTGTTAGCTCCTGGGACCATTTCTTAGATTTACAGTTTTTGAGGTAACTTGGGCTGTGCGATTGATAAGAAATGCCATATAAATTTTTTGTAATTGTTGAGTAAAAGGGAATAAAAATTTTTTGATATAGATTATGTCCGGTGACAGATAAAAAGCTTTATTAATGTCTATG
>SEYY01014395.1:15000-20000 GCA_009176605.1 Armadillidium nasatum | reverse complement strand
ATTATTATTTTATTTATATATTATTATTATTATATTTAGATCTTATTACAATAAAATCTAACCCAATGAACTATTTTTCCTTTATATAAGCTCATCTTTTCATTAAGTAAAGAATCGTAGCCTTCCTGTAATATAAATGATCATTAAAATTGCTTCGTATAAGTTCCTGTTAATACTATTGTAACTATTGGTACGTATCATGTTTTATCTGCCTTGAATATCTATTTGTATTTGTTTCGTTTAAAGAAATGAATGTTCCTGGTTTACCTCCAAGTTCACACACACACACACACATATATATAATATATATATATATATATATATATATATATATATAATATATATATATATATATATATATATATATAATATAAATATTATATATATATATATATTATATAGGCCAATTTTAATGTGTTGAAAAGTTCTTTGATATTCAATGCTCAATAGTTCGTACCTTTAGCCCTTTACTCAAACAATTGCGCTTATAAACGTACATGTAATTCTGATGTTACACATGGAATACTTAGTGCTTATAGACATGTCTGTATTAGGTTCTCCGTCTGCCTTAATATGCTACGTAAGCTGTACATTATTTATGTATACATTCTTACCTTACTACCTTTAAGATGAAGACAAATCATGTGTTCTTAGAAAGCGCCCTCTGGAGAAAAAAAATTCAAAGATTATTATTTTCACTCCACTTGGAAATCAGAGATATTTGCTTGTGACTTTGATGCTTCTAAGAAATTCCAACATTGTTCTGATGCTTGGTCTTTTTCCTTCAGTATTATCAGTTTCTTTATTGTAATTTGAAAATTGCAGAGCAACATCTTTCTCCTCTTTAAAAGTTAGAAAGCAACTTCCAACACGTTCACTTTTGATTGCTCTGTCCTCAAATTTCAATCAAAGATGGATGCTTTATGTAGTCGATATTTTACCCTTCAAACTGATTTGAAATCTTTCTAATTTTTTGTCTCATCTTTTTAACTGACTAACCTGAAATCTTCGGTTAACTAAAATCTGAAAATGAACACATTACCTTGTCTTCTCTTTTCTCTGGTAGTGATTTTGGGTGATTTCCATGTAAACAATATCAATGGTTTCTCTCTGTTACTAAAACTAAAGCAGGTGACATAATTTATAAATTTATAACCTCGAGCAGTAAGCACACAGCTTTTCACAAATATTCCTGATAGTTTTCTAGTTAAACCCATCGTTTTGGACTTTTTTTTAACTTCCACCTGTACTCTTAATATTATCAAGCTTTTATATTTTATTAGTTCATATGAACGATCGCCATCTATGATATATTTTATTATTTGATATACTGCGATCATTTCAATGATCAAATAAGAACTAGTTCATTATTTTAATCAGTTCTTTCTCTCGGTCGCAAAAATTTGGTTCCTTGAAGGAGCAATTCTTCTTGACTTTCAGTATAATAATTACTTACTATATAAATTGTGTTAATCATGATAATCTATATATATATATATATATATATATTATATATATATATATATATATATATATATATATATATATATATATATATATATATATAAATGATCATTATTCGCTTACGTGTACGTAAGGAACTGGTCTGAAAGGGTCTTGTGTATTGGTCTGATAAACGTTGGTGTTTTCCTTGTGCGAAGATTCAAATCCTCATCACAAGAAAATTGTTTTACATTATTGTTCTTATCCTTTTTCATCTGCCACACAATGGGAACTGATTTGTTTTCAACAAACTATTGGGAAGGATTTCCTTTTTATATAATCTCACTCTCTCTCACACATATATAGAATATATTATATATATATATATATATATATATATATATATATATATATATATATATATATATATATATATATATTATATATATATGTAGTATTGCGTGCGCATTCGCATCCGTATCGCGAGCATCCTCATTAAAATAAATCCGCATTCGCACTTGGGAAATTTATACATCTGCATCCACATCGGCATCCGCACTTGACGAAAATTCTATACCTGCATCTGCAACCGCAAATGAAAATATAACATGGCGATTCAATCTATATATTATATATATATATACTATATATATATATATATATATATATATATATATATATATATCTATATATATATAATATTCCATACAGAGATGGAATTTTTAAAATACTTTTCGGTTTTAATTTCCTCCCAAAGAACGAAGTGGAACAAAAGTATTAATTAGTTTCTCACTAATATCTTCAGACCTACTCTTCTTTTTCCTACTGTACCCAAACAAAAAATATGCTTAAACTTCAGTATATTGGATTCCTTACATTTCAACTTAATAGAAGTATTCTTACTCTACTTGACGCTGGATTCCCCCAATGGCAGCTCATTCTTAAAAATTATAATTCTCTCTTAATTCATACTTTCTTCAGACACAAAGAATCTCACCCAATGCATCTGAGATCTTCCTTAATTTATTTATTTAAGTGTACCAGCTGTAATGAGCTGTAATGCGGCATATGTAGGCCAAATTGGTCTACAATTAAAAATGAGGATTGTTAAGCATAAAAGTTTCTTTTAGAACTGACCTTCCTCTTTGCTCTCCTGAACATTCTGCCATAAAAAATAGACTTTTTCTTCTTCTAATTTCCTATCCTTCAACATGCGTCATCCCTTCTTGATGATAGGATATTGGAGTTTTATATGTAAATACTCACTGCCATCCTTAAATTATTAGGCTTCTTCTATTGTCCATTTCACTCAATAAAGAAGCCTTTTTCCTAAAATAGTCCAGCCTTTTTATTTTTCATTTATTATCAATATTAATATTTTACTTTTTTTATTATTATAAATTTATTATTTAAATATTTTAATATATGTTAATGGAATTTAATATTTTGATTGTATTTTAAAATAGAATTTTGTAAAAATTTAGTTGTGCGAAGACGAACAGGTCGAACATTCACAGTGTATTAAATGAGACTGTGCGACCCTTAGTTTGGCTATTACTATATATATATATATATTATATATATATATATATATATATATATATATATATATATATATATATATATATATATATATATATTATATATATATATTATAATATTATATATCTATATATAAATATATTATAAATATATATTAAATGTATATATTTATATATATTATATAATATATTTATATAATATATATATTTATATTATATTTATATATTATATATATTATAAATAATTATCTAACATTTTAAATCCGCATCTGGATTTCCGATTCACAATTTCAAAAATTCAACATTCGTACTCGCATCGGCATCCGCACTTTACGAAAGTTACATCCGCATTATTCAGTATTCCCATTCGACTCATTCGTATCCGCATCCGCAAATGAGAAAAATACAGCCTAATAATCACTATATATATATATATATATATATATATATATATATATATATATATATATATATATATATATATATATATATATAATATATATATATATATATATATATATATATATATATATATATATATATATATATATATATATATATATATATATATAATATATATATATATATATATTATATATATATATATATATATATATATATATATATATATATATATATATTATATATATATATATATATATATATATATATATATATATTAATATATCATATATCTTTCTACTTTATATATATATATATATATATATATATATATATATATATATATATATATATATATATATATATATATATATAATATATATATATATATATATATATATATATATATATATATATATATATATATATATATATATATATATATATATATATATATATATATATATATATATATATATATATATATTATATATATAATATATATATATATTATATATTTTATATATATATATAAAAGTTTCATTCGAGGATGAACCAAAGGTTTCAGGCCACGGAAAATCCGCTGGCTGCCAATCTTCACGATGCGACTTTGACCACCTGCAGAAAGCCCCTGTGTACTTATTACGAATAGGGGAGGAGCTAGAGCATGATAGAACTGCCAACATTTTTCTACTATACCAGGCCTTGAACCCTGGACCTATCGCTTGCTATCACGAGTGCTCGATATATATATATATATATAGTATATATATATATATATATATATATATATATATATATATATATATATATTATATTATAATTATTATATATATATATATAGATATATATGTATATCTATATTATATATATATATATAATATATATATATATATATATATAATATATAGTATATATATATATAATATATTCAGAGCTCTATTAAAACTCTTTTTACTAGAAAATGAACAAGATTTCTAGTTCATTTCCTTATTGAGTTCTTCAGTGTTTTGCTAAATGCATCAATCTAAATTTTTTTATTTCTCTTTCCTTTCTATTGTTTTTTCCAATGGGTTTTCAAATTGTCTTTTTACCATTGCAGTTCCGTTCCTTCTTCTCTGCCTCCTTCAGACACAATAATGTTTAGCCATCTAATTTCTTCTAAGAAATAATTTTTGTTCCTTTCGAGCTTAATGCTAAAAAGGCTGATGGTTCCAACGGTATTGCTTCTTTTATTCTCAAACTTCTTTCCTCAGAGATTTGTATTTATTACTTTTATTCTTATTAATTTCTACGTTTCCTTCTTGGTGGAAACAAGCGTTTAATTTTAAAATGTTCCTAAGAATGGAAACTTTATCAACTTCTCTTCCGTCCTGATACGTAACTTTCTCTTGTTATCAAACTTTTCAAATATATCTTAAATAACAGAATTGGAAACATATTTATTTTACATTTATGGCAGATCGTTAATATGACTTTAGCAACGAACACTTGATTAGTGAAATACTCTCCCAACTTCTCTGACCCTTGTTCATTCACCATTCACACATTTTGTGAATCTTTTTTTGTGTTTCTTGAAATCAAAAGATTTCTGAAATATTGTGACAATAAGCT
>SEYY01014395.1:7500-10000 GCA_009176605.1 Armadillidium nasatum | reverse complement strand
ATTCGACTTCCAGAAAGAGATTGGAGAGTATTAGTGAGAGTGGGAGAGTTGATGAGACGAAAAGACCTAGCTCTTTTTCTGTTTAGGAGAGATTCTCAAAGAGAGCTGTATGAGTAGAACCACCCCAGAGGTGAAAGGCCTACTCCATATAGGGGCGAAAACCACCCCTATAGAGAGCAAGCAACTGAGGTTGCGTGAAGATATTCTGAAGGCTCCTCAGAACACCCAATCTCTTAGAAGATTGTTTGGAAAGAGAAGTTATGTGACCTTTCCAAGAAAAATCACGAGAAAAAGAAAAATCGAGAATATTAAAAACAGATGAAGGTTTGAGTTGCGTGTTTTTGAAGAAGATATCATAGTTGTGTGAAAGATTGTGTCGAGTAGAGAGATAGAGAAACTGAGTTTTTGAGGCATTGAAAACGACCATGTTTTCACTGCCCCAATTTGAAATACGTGAAAGATCAGAGGTTAGTTGGTCAAGGCGTTTTTCAAACTTGAAGGTGTAATGAAGGGTGAAGTCATCAACATAGGAGCGGATAGGAGATGAAGCAATAGAAAGAAGGTCATGAATGAAAAGAAGAAAATGTGTTGGAGATAAGACAGAACCCTGAGGAACACCAATATTAATAGATTTAAAGGAATAATGGTGACCGTCTACAAGAACTGCTATAGAACTACCGGGAGGGAAATCAGAGTGAAGGATAAATACCGAAAGAGGGAAGTTTACAAATCAACGCTTTGTGCCAGACTCTTTCGAGCGCTTTCGATATGTCTAGTGCGACAGGAAAAGATTAACCGAAATGCCGAAGAAAGGAGGACCAAGAATCAGAGAGAAGGAAAAGAAGATCACCAGTAGAGTGTTTCTTACGAAAGTCATAATGGCGATCGGAGATAAGATTGTAAGAGTTGAGATGTTTCCAAATCTTCCTGTTTAGGGTAGATTTGAAAACTTTAGAGAGAACTGAGGTCAGGGAAATGGAGCGGTAGTTAGAGGGTTGAAAGGGATGCCCTTTCTTCAGCACAGGCTGAATAAGCTCACGTTTCCATCAAGAAGGGAAGGTCGAAGTAGAAAGACAGAGACGAAAAAATATAAATATAACATTTTTCAAATTTCATAAATATGATTGATGAATAGCTAAAGTATATATATAATATAATTATATATATATATATATATATATATATATATATATATATATATATATATATATATATATATATATATATATATATATATATATATATATATATATTATATATATATTATATTATATTATTATTATTATTTATATTTTATATATTATATTTTATTTTATTTTTTTTTTTTTTTTATTTATTTTTATTTATATATATATATATATATATATATATATATATAATATATATATATATATATATATATATATATATATATATATATATATATATATATATATATATATATATATATATATATATATATATATATATATATATATATATATATATATATATATATATATATATATATATATATATATATATATATATATATATATATATATATATTAAATATATATATATATATTATATATATATATATATATATATATATATATATATATATTTATTTATTAAATTTTATTTATTATTTATTATATTATTGTTTTTTTTTTATTTTATCCATGTTTTTATGAGGTGCAGACTCTTTCAACTAAGAAACTCTTTATTGCCCATTCCACTTAGCAAGAAAATTGCCTCTATTATTATTACTATATTCATTTTTATTGCAATTATTATTATTATTATTATTATATTTTTTTTTTTTTTTTAGTAGTTTTTTTAGTAGTAGTATTATTTTTAGTAGTAGTAGTAGTAGTATTAGTAGTAGTATCATTATTTTTATCAGTAGTAGTTGCATCATTATTAATATTATTTTTATTATTATTATTATTATTATTATTATTATTATTATTATTATTATTATTATTATTATTATTATTATTATTATTATTATTATTATTATTATTATTATTATTATTACTATTATAATTATTATTATTATTATCAATATTTCCATTATTTTTTTTTTAAATTTGAAATTTTTTCTTTCAGTGTATTGTGTGTGAGTGTATGTTTTATGAATAAAATTTATGTATGTATGTATGTATGTATGTATGTAGATATGTTTGTGTGCATATTTCGTCAAATAAATTTCCCGCACTAAAACTGATTTCTAAAGTCAGTTTTTTAGCCACTAGTTAAATATAATATAATATAATATAATATAATATAATATATATATAATATAATATATATAATAATAATAATAATAATAATAATAATAATAATAATAATAATAATAATAATAATAATAATAATAATAATAATAATATAATCAATAATAATAATAATAATAATAATAATAATAATAATAATAATAATAATAATAATAATAATAATAATAATAATAATAATAATAATAATTATAATAATTCTAAAAATTATATTTGCAATAAAA
>SEYY01014394.1:0-23879 GCA_009176605.1 Armadillidium nasatum | reverse complement strand
TATATATATATATATATATATATATGGGACTGGGTGTATGGACTATACTAAATACCACTTTGCCATTTAATGATTAAATAAATGTTAGTATATATATATATATATATATATATATATATATATATATATATATATATATATATATATATATATATATATATATATATATATATATATATATATATATAAGGTGTATGGGTGACTGGGAATGTTTGTATGTGAGTGATATGAAGAGAATAAAATTTAATGAAAATAAAATAAAAGTGAGAAGTAATGATTACACTAAAAATTAAAAAGAATGAATAATATAAAATAATGAGTGCTAATATGATTGCAGAATACATTCGGAGCTGGAGCTGCTTTCCTTTTTTGGGCTCCAGGTCCCCAGCCCTGAATTTTTATTTTAATATACAACAATAACATTGCGATGATATGCATAAATACAAGTTATATTGATAATTTTATATTTTACATTTTTTCAAACTTTAACTTAGGGCCTTACCTGAATAAAACTGTTGAATCACTTATGAATCGAAATTCCTTTTTCAAAATTTTTGTAGTTTTACAAACTTTTATTATACAATATCTGTAATTTCCTGAATTTTTTTTCCTGAAAAAATGCATATAACCATTAATTTAAGTGAATGTTGGCTATTCTACTCCTTCCTTACAATTAAATAAATCTCACTTAAAATATCTAATTTTCTTAACCTAAAATTTCAGTGCTTTTGACTCTTTACAAATTTTAGGCAACCCCGGCCCCGGCTAAATTTGGGTGACCCAGCCCCGGCAAAATTCCAGCCCCGGTCGGTCCCTATATATATATATATATATATATATATATATATATATATATATATATATATATATATATATATATATATATATATATATATATATGAGAGAGAAAGAGAAATGGAAATGTTGGAACTATACATTGAATGAGATAAAAATCGCAAAAAAGTGAAAAATGTGATATTTGTACTTATTAAATTGCTTATATTTTCTAAACCAAGCCAAAACCAAAAATAATTCATTAAAAAAATTAAAATATACATATATAACAATAATTCAGCAAAGTTTGAAAAAAATCGAAGATGAGGTTTTTTTTCAAGGTCAAGGTCAAGGTCACCAATAGGTCAAATTTTTTATTTGACCTCCGAGGTCAAAATCATCTAAATAAATGTTGTACCGCTATTCAAGATCTTTTAAATGGTCTTTACACGATGCTTCTAAGTGCCATAGAAGCCGAGATATTGTATTTTGACCTCGTACTACTCTCTGAAAATTGACATTTTTGACCAAAGTTTCAAAGGTCATATTTTCTGAACCGTATGAGCTAGAGACCTGCAATAAACGCCATTCATATTTTCTCAACAAGATCTGTTAGTGTGCCATTTTTCATAAAAATCGAAAGGGGTCACGGAAAAAATTGCCAAATTTTGGTTGAAGTGACTTGGAATGACCCATATATATATATATATATATATATATATATATATATATATATATATATATATATATATATATATATATATATATATCAGGGTTGGCATTGATTAAATCAAATTGATTTAATCAGTTGATTAAATCAATTGATTTTTTTTATGAAAAATCATGATTTTTTAAAAAATAATGACTTTTTTTTTTTTTTTTTTTGTCATATTTTTTGATACATAATGATATAACAGATATATATATATATATATATATATATATATATATATATATATATATATATATATATATATATATATATATATATATATATATATATATATATATTTTGCAAGTTATGTATTTAATTTATGGATTAATGATTATGCATCAAAAGGGCTTAAATTTTCTTTCTTTTATAATTTATATAGAGTAATATTGTTTCCTTATAATATATAAAAATTTAAATGGTTGAAAATTAAAAGGAATTGTCTTTTCTGTTTTCTTTTTTGTCTATAACCTCAAATTGCATTAGATTAAAGCTCAATAAAATTTTGTTGAAGATTTGATTGAATATATATTAGGAATTCTAAACTCTAACAGTTCTATATTGGATAAATTATATTAATGAAGATCAGATTCTTGTATTACCCTATATGAAATCTTGAACCAAATATTAAGGAAGTTATATTTCTAATATATAAACTACTTTAAAGTTTTTTAACACAGTAAGAAGGAACTAATATATCTGTTATATCATTATGTATCAAAAAATATGACAAAATAAAACAAATAAAAGAAAACAGATTATTATTATTTTTAAAAAAATACCGTATAAAAAAATCATATACCCGATATACTTTATTATTTTTATTTTTTACCTAAAATATATAAACCGATATATATATATATATATATATATATATATATATATATATATATATATATATATATATATATATATATATATATATATATATATATATATATATATATATATATATATATATATTGATGCACCAATCAATCGGCAGATAATCGGTAATCAGCCTAATCGGCAATATTACCGATTAATCGGTAATCGGCTATTCACATGATTAATCGGCCGATTGCTTAAATCCTTTACCATTTATTTTCAACATATTATATGTTGAATTCCAGCGAGTAGACACATCTTGAATCAGTTTATGTTTATCCTTTTAAGCTGCTCCTGGATTTCAGTTAATTTGCTAATCACTAATGAAGAATGATTAAAGTGTGATACTATTTTTCTGCTATTTGCAATTATATTGCTCACAGCCTTTTGCGAAAATATTGAATCATTTACTGAAAGTTGCAATGTGCGGATGAAACATGATGGTGACTGTACACCACACCTCCTCACACCGCCAACCATATTTGCGGTGGAAACTCGTAGTACAAGAAAAATTTTGTTGGAGATCTTATACTCATTCAGAACAATGTGTAGTTGCTCACTTATTAATTCAGCTGTATGTGAACCAGGGAAAGGAACAACTCTAAGCACAGCTCTACATTGTTCAAACTCATCTGAAAGCCAATGGCCTGTCACACTCAGAAATGGAGCATTATTTGTTAAAGCTGTCCAAATGTCTGTGGTCAAAGAAAGACTGCTAATTTCATCGAGCGATGTCTGAATTTTTGCTTTTACTTTCATAAATATATCCGGGATTATTTTGTCTGTGAAATATTTTCTTGATGGAATTCTGTAATTAGGAACAGAGTTTTGCAATAAGCCTTTGGAATCCAATGTCAGATGTTAAAGAATATGGTTGAATATCAACAGCTATCATGTCTCCTATCAAATAATGTATCTCTTGGGACTTATGATCATTAATATTCCAAATTTTACTCTTTACTAAAACTGATTGAATAGTTGGTTGAACTTTTTTTGGAGGCTCATAGTTGCTGCAACTTGCTTCTGAAGTACTTGGCTGTGACCAATCATATTGCCTTTTCAGCTTATCCGTTTCAGCTTTTGCTTCATCTGAATGAATTTCTTAATGTGGTTCAACATATTTGTCGTTGTATAACTCTTTTCAGATTTGCCACCTCTTGATATGGTGGCTTTACATAATTTAAAAATACATTTACTGTTTATCCTTAGGATGAACATCAAAATACTTCCAACAATAACTGGTTGACATACTGCTTTCGTTATAAAGTGTAATTAACTATTTAATTATTTATATCTCTATAATCGAGATTCTAGAATCTAGAGTTATCTTTAAAATTTAAAATTTTTATTTTTTTATATATCTGAAAAGTAAGCAATAAAAATGATTTACATTAATAATGAAAACATGCATAGTTATTAGTAATAAATAATAATGTTGGTAACTGCTTTTTCTCAGTATTAATTTAAATTATTAGGTTGTAACTGATGAAAGGCCGATTAATCGGTAATCGGTAATCGGCCACTTGGCTTATCGGTGCACCCCTATATATATATATATATATATATATATATATATATATATATATATATATATATATATATATATATATATATATATATATATATATATATATATATATATATATATATATATATATATATATATTCTCTGGAGGTAAAGACTATATAGAATAGAACTTACATATTTTAAACTTTATTCTCCTATACTGTTACTTATATGAATATGCCATATTTATAAATAGTAGAAATCCAAAAATAACCTCACAGTTACGTAAATAACTTTATTTCTTTATCAGATCATTTTTGCATTGTTCTTTCTCATTGTGTATCTGTTCTCATTTGTCCTATTTTAATGTAAAATTTGTTATTTGATACTAATATATATATATAATATATATATATATATATATATATATATATATATATATATATATATATATATATATATATATATATATATATATATATATATATATATATATATATATATATATATATATATATATCGGTATATATATATTCTTATATTAATTTTTTTTCTTTAACTTTTAGGCATATGACACAGTTGAATTTCTTCCATCAGAAACTAATAAAATGTCATTAGACAACCTCACCAATGGATCTTCCATAGATGAAAGTTCAGCCAACATTGAGTTTTCAAATTTATACCCAGCGGTGATTGAATGTTTTGCTATTATACTATGTGGGTTAGTAGAATACTCTTAAGTCTATTCTTGTATATTTAGTATTTATAAGATTTAACTAAAAGTTTTTGTCATTTTTGTATTAGATAAAAAATGGTTTTTTAAGTATTGGAAAGCATATATTTCTTTAAATTATTTTAATGTCTTTAGCTCTTCTAGTTATTTGCTTTGATATTTAATTTTACTTCTCAAAAAAAAAAAAAAAAAATCAGTTGTTTGTCATGGTTTTGCTGCTTGCTCTGATTATTTAGTATGTAATAAAATTATTAATTCTTATTTTCCTTTAATTGAAGGTATATTGCGGGAAGAGCAGGTCTTATATCTCATACAGAATCCAAAGGTCTTAATGTTTTTGTAGGAACTTTTTCTCTTCCATCATTAATATTTTTGTCTATGGCAAAATTAGATTTCAGGTCAGTAGTTTATTTTTGAATTGCTTAATATACTAATGTATTGGTGGCTAAGTTTGTGTAAGTAGTAGTAGTAGTAGTAAAAGTAGATAGGCCCTATATAAGTATTGGAAATAATTTTCTTTCAGTTCTGTGAATTGGGTTTTTCTATCAGCTATATGCCTGTCCAAAACACTTGTATTTGTATTTGTGGCTTTTATTACTTTGCTTGTGTATCGACCCATCGATTTTGGAAAAGCTGGAATTTATGCCATTTTTTCCACACAGAGTAATGATTTTGCCTTGGGATATCCAATTGGTAATTATATTGCATGATATAGTTTTTTTTAATCATATATCTGTAGCTATAGTAAATATACTTACGCAGACAAGACTCTTCTCTATTTTAAAAATACATTAAAATATGAAATGCAACCAGATATCTTATTTAGAAATGACAATGTATAATTTATATTCTTGGTTAATTTTTTTTTTTTACATTATCACTTTGTTTTAAAGTTGCTGCTTTATATGGAAAAGATCATCCAGATTTTGCTTCTTACCTGTATTTGGCAGCCTCCAATTTCATTAGCCTTTCTAAATCCAATTGGCTTCATATTGATGGAGGTATGTTGAAATTCTTTTCTTTTCCAAATAGTTACCAAGTACATTACTCTTATAGTTGTTTTTTTTCTCTTGCTTTTATTTAGAAGTACACTTTGTTTTTGTCTCTTCCCATGGGTAAGGGTAGGAGGAGGAGGCCTACTGAATTGTACCAAAGTTTAGTAAAAATCTGGAAGCAGAACCAAATCAAAAGCTGACTTGTCACGATATGAGGTTTGAAAGTGTAAAAATCAAAAAGTTGGGAAAATAGATGAAGGAAGTATTTCCAGACTTTATACCAGTGGAACACATATAAGATTGAGCATAGTGGTCAAGTTCGGGATCAGAGAATTGGACAAAACAATGAAAATGTGTGATAATACTTGTCTATTTTAATAGCATTAGGATAAAGAAAGTGACGGAATAATTTATGATGAGAAAGAGATTGAAGGATATGTTCATGATTATATACTGTAGAATGTTAAAACATACAGGGTATCTATAAGTCCTTAATACTAGTGGACATCCTGTCGGGTATTGTTTACCATATACTTTGTGTAAAGCAGATCCTTGAGACGTTTTTGTTTTACAGATTGGAAGAAGACGTCGCAATGGACAGGCGCCGGATTCTCAATCGAACTCATCGTCGGCTTCAAGGAGAAAAACTTGTGGATTGGTTTTTGACATTATAAAAGATTTTATTCTGAATCCATTTGTTTTCATGACAATTTTGGGACTGTGTGCGAACTTGGCCCTCAATCATCAGTTGCCGACAGTACTTGAAGGATTTTTGAAGGTATATATATATATATATATATATATATATATATATATATATATATATATATATATATATATATATATATATATATATATATATATATATATATATATATATAATACTGTGAACTCACTTTCAAATGTAAATTCCCCAAGAAAATATGAAAAGGCAACTTTATTTTTCAATAATATAAAACCAAATAGTGTTCATAAAACCGTATAAATTAAAGCCAAAAGGTTTATATAATATAATAATTACACAAGCTTTCAAAAGACTTATCCAGTCTCCCATCTTTCAGGTGCTAATTAAGACAATTCAGAATTTTTTTAAGAAAAAAAAATATTAGAACCCTTTGCGTCACACTAAGCCAAGCAGAAATTTATTTAAAAAGTTATTCTTCCTTTCAAAATTAGACCGTTAAGAAAACATCCAAAGGCTGATTCTTATTTTTATTAAAATTCTTTATATTTTTATACTTTCCATGAATTTTTTTTTTATTTCATTGATCTTGAACATGAATTCTGCATTCTTCAAATTTATTCTATGATCTTTATTAGTTTTATGGTGATATAAAGAAGAGGTCTGGTCATCAATACTTAAAGTATTTTGAAAGCTTGTGTTTTATTATTATTTTATTGGTTTTTGTGGTTTTATGTAAACAGTTTCGTTTTATTTTATTTAAAAAAAGTTGCATTTTCATATTGGGGATTAATATATATATATATATATATATATATATATATATATATATATATATATATATATATATATTATATATATATATATATATATAAATTTAGGCACCGATTAATCGGCAGCTAATCGGTAATCGGCCTAATCGGCCATATTACCGATTAATCGGTAATCGGCTATTCACATGATTGATCGGCCGATTGCTTAAATCCTTTACCAGAACAAACCAACCTTTACAAGACTATTTTATAACTGCCAAGTTAATCATCAGATAGCTTCGACACATTAACAAATAACAATACCAATATAATTTAAAAAAAAAAAAATTGTTAGTCATTTTGTGCCTGGCTGCTATTATGGCTTTTGCCTTTTTTTTTTTTTTACCTTTTTAAGAAATCATTCATAAATTATGAAACATTAACATTATAATTGACTCATTGTTAGTACAAATATTACAAATACATACATACAAATTGCATAAAAATACTACTAAATTTTGGCAGTTTTCCTTGTTTTCTGTTTATACTGTTGCCTCTTCAATTCATGTTGTCTTCTATCTCAGCTCTCAAGCTCATCAGTATTTAAAGTTCAATACTCTTAAGTTATAATGCAGAAACATAAGGGTTTCCCCATTTTCAGGACACAGCCTATTCCTTGTAGGTTCATAGAATTACCACCTGTACTAAAGAGTCTTTCACTCTCAACAGATGATGGTGGTGCGCTTAAATATTTTGAAGCCAAATTGCTCAATATTGGTAAAGTCTCCCGTGTCTTTTTCCACCAAAGAAATGGGTCTTCGCTTCTTTGAAGTGTTGGTAGAGTTAAATATTGATCCAGTTCCTTTGCGCATCTACGAGTAACAGATTTACTCCTCTTGAGTTTGGGTTGCACATCTGTTGTACTTGCAACGTCTAAGTCTGAATTTATTTTCATAGGCTTATTTGACTCAAAATCATCTAACAGTTTTGAAAGGGAAACAGTTTTAGGTACACTTTCATAAGTTTCATTATCTTGATCATCATTAGAAGAGCTGTCTCCTGTTTGACTATCAATAGAATTTATCTCAGCTTGATGTTCTACAATATCTATAACCCATTTCTTAATAGTGTCTTCTTTAATGTCATCCTTTTGAAATTTCAATGTAAACCTGGGATCGAGAAAAGTAGCCAAGCACAGAAATTTTTCATTTATGTATGATGCAAATCTTTTTTCAGCTGATGCAGTGAATTCTTCAACAGTTGAAATAATTCCACTAAATTCACCAGTAGGTTTGGTAGCTTTTAATAGAAATAATCTGAGAGCTAATATTGTAGGGATTATCAGTGATATAGTTGATGTTCTGTTACTTGATTCTTTGCTGATGTCTTCAAATGGACTTAATAAACTGGACAACTTTTTCAACAATTGTCCATTGGTAACTTGATAAAGTTGGAATGTTATTGTCAACAGCATACATTATAAGAGCTTTTCGCTGTTCTAAATTTCTTTTCAGCATATAATATGTTGAATTCCAACGAGTAGACACATCTTAAATCAGTTTATGTTTGTCTAATTTAAGCTGCTCCTAGATTTCGGTTAATTTGCTAATCGCTAAAGGAGAATGATTAAAGTGTGAGACTATTTTTCTGCTAATTGCAATTATATTGCTCACAGTCTTTTGCGAAAATATTGATTCATTTACTGAAAGTTGCAATGTGTGTATGAAACATGATAGTGACTGTACACCACACTCCCTCATACCACCAACCATATTTGCGGCGGAATCTCGTAGTACAAGAAAAATTTTGTTGGAGATCTTATACTCATTCAGAACAATGTGTAGTTGTTCACTTATTAATTCAGCTGTATGTGAACCAGGGAAAGGAACAACTCTAAGCACAGCTCTACATTGTTCAAACTCATCTGAAAGCCAATGACCTGTCACACTCAGAAATGGAGCATTATTTGTTGAAGCTGTCCAAATGTCTGTGGTCAAAGAAAGACTGCTAATTTCATCGAGCGATGTCTGAATTTTTGCTTTTACTTTCATAAATATATCCGGGATTATTTTGTCTGTGAAATATTTTCTTGATGGAATTCTGTAATTAGGACAGAGTTTTGCAATAAGCCTTTGGAATCCAATGTCAGATGTTAAAGAATATGGTTGAATATCAACAGCTATCATTTCTCCTATCAAATAATGTATCTCTTGGGAACTTGTGATCGTTAATATTCCAAATTTTACTCTTTTCTAAAACTGATTGTATAGTTGAACTTTTTTTGGAGGCTCATAGTTGCTGCAACTTGCTTCTGAAGTACTTGGCTGTGACCAATCATATTGCCTTTTCAGCTTTTGCTTCATCTGAATTAATTTTTTTAATGTGGTTCAACATATTTGTCATTGAATAACTTTTTGCAGATTTGCCACCTCTTGATATGGTGGCTTTACATAATTTACAAATACATTTACTGTTATCCTTAGGATGAACATCAAAATACTTCCAACAATAACTGGTTGACATACTGCTTTCGTTATAAAGTGTAATTAATATTTAATTATTTATATCTCAATAATCGAGATTCTAGAATCTAGAGTTATCTTTAAAATTTAAAATATTTATTTTTTAATATATCTGAAAAGTAAGCAATAAAAATTATTTACATTAATAATGAAAACATGCATAGTTATTAGTAATAAATAATAATGTTGATAACTGCTTTTTCTCAGTATTAATTTAATTAATAATAAGTAATAATTTATTATTAATTATTAATAACTCATTACTTATTAGGTGTCATTGATGAAAGGCCGATTAATCGGTAATCGGCTACTTGGCTTATCGGTGCACCCCTATATATATATATATATATATATATATATATATATATATATATATATATATATATATATATATATATATATATATATATATATATATATATATATATATATATATATATATATATATAAGTAAATATGAAATCATAATAGCTTTCTTTTGAATTGCTTAGATAGAATTCTTACTTGTTGTTGGGTGTTTTGTTATTCTTTTCATGTTTGATATGTTGTCTTCATGTTCAAATAAATAGCTTTCATTTTAGGTTTTAATACTTTTTGGTACATTTTTCTTCAATTTTTTCTATAAATTTTATTGTGGGGATTTATATTTATTTATTTTCTCGTAAATGAGTTGTAGACAGTCAGTGGTAATTTTTTATGATGAAGAATTATTTTTAATTTGAAATTGAGAATTGATTCATATGGTCACTGTTATAGATCTTCTTTTAATATAGTGTCATAAATTTAAGTTTTTTCCATCATAACTAAAAGTTATGATTTTTTTTTTTTTTATTAAAGAAATTCTTTAAACTGTGCTTCAATAAAGTAAGTTGTTATTTTGGAAATAATTCATGAAAGTTTTTGAGTTCATCATTAATAGTATAAGGCAGTGAGGTTTTAAGTCATACAAAATGAAAAAAAAAAAAAAAAAAAAAATCATTATTAGCAAGGAAATTAGGTAGGATTATTTTTTAAGGTTCATTTGGGATTTCCTCTCCACTCCTTAAGGCGCTTTAGAATATCTCTATCCATCTTATTTTCTGACAGGAAAAGATAAGAGATAAAATTGAAATTTTATCAGTACAGTTTGATAAAAGCTGCAGAAAATACGTTCCAACTATTGAAAAGAAACAAAGAAAATATAACACAAAAACAATTATATGTGCTTTACCATTTTAGAAGCAACTTATATCAGATATTTTTTATAACAATCGTAATTGAGTTATTATTATTAATTGATTTAATATATATTTAATTTGATATTTATTATTTAATATTTGATATTAATATAATGAGTTATATTATTATTATTATTATTATTACTATTCAAATGTTTGCAACTTTTTTTTTAGGTATTTGGTGAAGCTTTCTCTGCCTCTGCCTTGTTTCTTCTTGGATTGACAATGGTTGGAAAAGTTCAATCACTCAGAGGAGCAGCTTTGGTCACTCCTGGGATACTCGTAGCTGTAAAAACGTAAGTCACAAGCTCAAGGAATAATTGAACTGAAAAATTAATATATTTATAGGCAAATATTTTGAAAAATGTAGTGCGTGAAATTAATGTAAGTTCCCTATAAAATAATTGTACAAATATTTGTAGCATTTGTTTAGAAAATGCTCCTTAATATTGATATTGTCAAGATGAATTTATTAATGTACATTATTAAACTTGTATATTTTAAGTCTTAAATGTTATGCATTTTTATATAGAAGACATGAAGGAAGAATTTTAATTAATTGCAAGAGATGTGAAACATCAGTCGAGGAGGGTGGAGTGGTGGGGGAATGTAAAAAAACTTAGTGATGAAAAAATACTTGTTTTAGAGTTTGATTGACAAAAGACAAATGAAATATGAAGTAAATGGTAAACATATGGAGCAAAAAACATTTGAGATGTTACTTAATGGAAGATGGGATCTAATTTGAGTTGAGGAACACAAAAAATTTGAAAATTTGAAAAATTTCTTGATTTTAAAAGTAATTTAAAGTAAAAACTGGGATTAGTTGGTAAAGCATCAAAAATTAATCTTTTCTAGCAATCACTTTTTTTTTTTTTTTTTTTTTAATCTGTGTATTTGATGATAATTTTTTTCCTTGATTATCATTGTTTATTATTATTTTTTTTATATACAGAGTTCTATTGCCTTTGGTATTACGGGAGGTTGTGAGTGTGCTGAAGCCTGTTGCAGATAATACCTCAACAGCAGATTTCAGCAATTACGGGTTTCTTTATGGTACTATTCCCACAGCTCCAGGAATGTTAGTTTTTGCCACTAAATATAATGTCGCTGTTGATATGGTGAGTCAAAAAAATTAATTTTTTGCTTTGTTATATTATTATTATTATTATTATTATTATTCATTACTAGTTTTTATATATTACAAAAGAGTGATATAAACAATAGTTGAATCTGTGTGTTGTGGTATGATGTTAAAAATTCTAAGAACATACTTTAAATTTGTCTATTTAAAATGGGAATTGTTAAATAGCTCGTGCTGTAACCTCCTTTATGAGTGATAACATATAATCATATTAATTTTCTTACATATTCAGTTGTTTAGAATATTAGAATTAAGGTGGCTTAGGAAACTAGGGGTCAAGGCCAAGGTCATAGGGAAATATTTGTAGTGAATGAAGCATTGAATTTGTGAAGAATTTGTCCAAACAGAGAAAAATGAAGCAAAAAACACACAAAGTGAAGAAATTGAAGTATAGATGTTGTATAAATCGTAATAAATTAATAATAGGTTAATTTAGAAGAGATTTTGAGGTTCTTAGGATAAGAAATTCCACCTGTAGGGGGAGTTAAGTAGCATACAAATATTTTATATTTGTTCACTCACATTGTGGACAGGGTTGACAGTTATAATAACTTGGATATTCTTTCATATCTGTAGATTTCCTAATAATAACAGTAAAAGTTAAATTCTTATGTAATGACATTATATTTAGTCATATTTATTTTATTAATTTATTTTTATATATTTAATTGATTACTTTTATTATTATTATTATTATTATTATTATTATTATTATTATTATTATTATTATTATTATGCGAGTAGATAGCCAGTGGGTTGGTGGTTTGCACATTCATCTCTGCTCCTATTATGTTCATCTCTGCAAAGATGATAACATTGGTAAGCATCAAACCGGAAGATTATTCAGCAGAATTGGAGAAGTTTCTATTCAACGTCAGTGTCATTGGTCTCATTTGCTCTGTAAGCATTTATTATATTTTAGTATTCGTATTCATAAGTATAAAAAATATCTCTGAACATTTTATTAGAATTGGATGTAAAACTTAACTACTCTGCCTTTTAGTTTAAGGAAAGTGTCAAATAGTGAGCAACGTTTTTATTTTTATCTAGTTATGTATCACTTTTTTTATTCATAGGTATTCCCTTTAAATGAATCATTCTGAATGAAGAAATTATTTCATGTTACTTTCCTACATTGTTTCAAACACATCTAAGTTAACCATAGTTTTTATTTGCATGTCAGCTACATTACATTGCTGTGTGAAACATTTTTTTTTTGTCACACGCCTCTTAACACACAGCCTTTCCATTTCGCTCTTATTTTCTTTGTTTATTTCTGTATACATTTGTACTTTTAATTTTAGTGTCGTTCAGTAATTTTGCTGGTTAATATTTCTTCCTAGTAAAAATGTATTTGCTTTTTCTCATGCGAAATATTTGAGTATGGATTAAAAAGTAGGAAACTTAAGATCGGAATTACACTATTAACAACTGTAAAATCGATTGTCTTGGACCAGTTATTTAAATGTTTAAAGTTTTGTTATTTTTTTTTATTTAAAGAAAAGTTGAATTTGTTAAAAATTTTAATCATAAGTAAGATGTAGGATTTGATTAATAGCTTTTACTTTTAATATTAAGATATAAATAGATGTTAAGAATTATCATTGGAAATAAATATAGCTCTGGATTACACTAGTTATTTTTAATTCATTCAAATCTTCTCTTTGATGCTAAATCATTTTTAGTTCAGTGGTTATTTTTAGCTTTTGTCTTAGAGATCCGCAAACATCAATTACTTTCCAGATATTAAATATTACCATAGTTGATGCATTTATCCTTAAGGTTTATATATTTTTATATTCCACAACATATCTATTACTACAAGTAAACAAAGATGAATAGACTTCAAGGTTTTATATTTGTTAGAGTTTTTCCAGTTGATATTGTATCTAAAATGCAATTTTTTGATTTTCCTGCAATAATCAATTGAAAAGATAATAATAATAATAATAATAATAATAATAGTAATAATATATTATTATTATTATTATTAAAAGTTTTTTTATTGAAACACTTGTTTCAGGGATACAACTTAAATTTAACTCCTTCTCTAAAACGAGGGACTTTTTAATCATAGTTTTGTGTTGTGAAGCACATATGAATTACCTTCAAATCACATTTAAAAGCATTCACCTCATTAATTTTTTTTTTTAATGTAATAATATTTCTTATGGTTCAATTTAATAGGTTTTCTACATTTGTTCTCACTTGTTACTTTCTTTAATAATAATAATAATAATAATAATAATAATAATTATTCCTTTCCGTTATATATATATATATATATATATATATATATATATATATATATATATATATATATATATATATATATATATATATATATATATATATATATATATATATATATATATATATTACTTAGGTGTGGGTGCTTATTGTATTTTCCCTGACGAGAAAATGGCGTAAGATTCCTCACTTTATTACTTTTTGCCTGACTTTGTCGCAAGCAATTTCCTGTATTGGTAAGAATTAACAGACAATGTTTTGAAATTTTTATTTTCATGTAAAATTTAATAGTATGCCAAGCTACAAATTATTATTATTATTATTATTATTATTATTATTATTTATTATTATTATTATTATTATTATTAAATGTTATTACTATAATTTGAGTAATTTTTAATGATACAAAAAGGTCAGAGAATTTTTCTAATTCATTTGTATTCTGAATGAACGTAGGGAGGAATGTATATTATTTGTAAATATTGTTTTGTTTTTTGAATTTCATTTAAATATCTTTAATTTTTTACAAATATTTTCTCATTTGTTCTGTTTAATAATTTTCTTTTAGTTACATTTTGAATCACTAATAATTTTTTAAATAAATTTTTGTTCTTTTTGTACAGGAGCTCTTTTGTGGAACGTTATTGACCACAGTCACAGATGGAAATTATATCTTCAATTTGTGGTTTTCAGTTTTGGTGTATTTTCGTCAAGGTTTTGGACAGCTATTTTGGCTGTATCGTTGTTCCTATTGCGGTGGCGATCTCTTGGCTTTGTTCTGGGTTTGAGACCTTATTTAGCTCTTATTGGATGGGGGTAAGTAAAGCAGGCTTGGGAATAAGAGTATTTGTATTTGGAGTATGGATAATGCATAATTTTATCCCTATTTCTTGAAACAATATCGTTTTTTGTTTTTAATTTACATACACTTCCACATAGAGAGGGAACATATGTTTATTTTTCTATCTCCTTTCTCGTACACTCTGGTTATTATGATTAAAACACACACTCTAATATGGAATGTTAGGAATTTTTGATTTGGACTTTGCGTGGTTTAAGATGGTGAAACAGAACATTTGAAACTAATTTTGTTTATTATGAGAAAAATCACTGTTTGCTACATGCAATCGCATTGTCAAATGTCATATCATTAACAGAGTTGTCAAAGACTAAGAATTGAATCAAAATCCAGTCCACTGTTTTGCTTTCACCTTTTTCTTTATCTTAATTAAATAATAATCTAAATTTACCCAGCTTTAAAGTTCACAAGAGTATTCAAATGTAAAAGTTGTTGAAATTACAGTAGAGAACTAGAGTTCATATCCTCTATAATGCCATAACGTGCTTGAAGGCGCTGGATTGATATCTAATGCAGATCGTAGGAGAAAAAAATTCTCGTAGTAGAGAGTGTCCCTTCTTGAATAGGGCACTGCCCCTGAGATTCGAAATTCTTATTTTTAAATAAAAAATCAAATCCTTATTTTTTGAATTTGAATTTTTGCTAAATTTTGTAATGTTGATATTGTATTAGAGGAATCACATTTGAAAGATGTATGAATTAATTAATATGGATTTTATACTGTTGAAAATCATTTTGTAATAATTATAATTGGAATGCACATACAAATTATAACAGTTTACCGAAAATAAATTTTTATACCATACAATGCCTATAAACTTATTTAGAAACTTATTTAGTTTCCTTGTTGCAAATAGCAAAACTACAGAATATAGAACCCTTTTTCATAAGACCTCTAAAATTTTGTCACATATAATGATTTTATTGTAATATAAAGTATTATTTTTTATGCCACAATCTTGATACTAAGTTATAAAACTCAGCAGAAAAGAAAAATAAGTTTGATATTAGCTGGGTTTTGCTTGGATATTTGGGTGGCAACCCCTCATCTTTAAATTGTAATAAGGTTTGCAAGTCCTAAGGAAAACCATGAGTCAAGAATCACAACCTGTTCATTAAAAGATTTGTTTTTTGAGGTTGAATTACTTATCAGTTGAATAAAAATTTAAAATTAAATTAAAATTAGTATGATAAAAAAAATAATTGTAATTAGTCCATAGTTATTTCAAATTTATTTGACATTAGTTTTTATGTATAGAATATTTCTTGCGAAAAGAGCTCTATGTGCCTAATATAATAATACATCTGTAGATATTAGAGAAAAAAAATAAAAAATATATATATTTACAAAATTGAATGCATGAATTAGTTTGTTTATTCTCCAGTGTAATCCTTAATCATTAATTATTATTATTATTATTATTATTATTGCCACTATTTATTTTTTAATCTCTTTGACAGATTACCCGGAGTTTTAGTATGTATTTTGGTAATGTTGGTGAAGGAAGACCATACTTTAGTGAACGATCCCAATTTCCAATATGGTTCGATCCAAGCAATCGTCGCGCTTCTTCTTCTTTGGTTTAGTTTGTTTTGTAAGTAGATTTTGATCTTATTATTTGAGAGGGAATTAGGTTAATTTTTCGAATGTAGTCTGATGTTCTTCATATGAGGATGTGGGTAGAGATAATATATCCTCAACTAAGAATGTGTATTGAAAGAAAGTTTTGATTGATGTTTTTTCTCAGTTTCTACTAGAGAACCATTTTATTTTGGCTTATGGTATTAGGATTTGTTTAGCGCTTGAAGTACTTTATTACTAAATGGTTTCCTCTTCTGATTAATTTGTATTGCAAAGATTGAGTAGATAATAGCATAATAATTTCAATTTTTAAGAAGTGCGGGAACTCTCTATCAATATTTTAAAATGAATACTACTAATAATAATAATAATAATAATATTATTATTTACCTTTAACTGTAGTAGGGAAAACCACAAATGTTCTATCAATGTCGTTACAATTGTCACAAATGTTAAATATCTTTGTCGTTAAACTTGTAAAATAATGCAAAGTTTTTATATGATAGCGACAGTCGTATGTCTGATTCTTCACCAGCGCTATGAAAAGAGATTTAATCGCTATGAGTCTTTGTTAACATCGGAAGATGAATCTCCAGAGAACTTGCCTCCTTATCAAGACACCCCAGACACGTCACCTTCATCTACGAGATCATTTCTACCCAAGGCAACCTCTGATGGAGGTCGATGTAAGTGCTCTTATTGGTGTAAAATATACCTTACATTATTGGATTATATTACCTTTTTCTTTATATTATTTATGACTTTTTATTTTTTTATGAAGATAGTCAGAGCTAAAAATCTTTATTGAAGATAAATAATTTTTACTACTACTTGAATTACAGTTGGGAATTCAGTTGATCCAGAATCTCCGACGTTAAGCTTGGAAAGCCTTAGTTCTCCTGACGCGGATGAGCATGATAGGTAGGTTTAACCTTAATGTATTTTTTCCATGCTGTAAAATGTAAAGTAAGAATACGAAGAAGCTGACTCATTAAGTCCTTAATGTAAAGTTCTCATCTTGACTTAAAATACATGATCTTTTTGAAGTACCATCTATAGTTTTATTATTATTAATTAAAAATAGTTCAAGCAACAAGATCACAATACTCTTACTATTCCTTTTTTAGTATCTACCCCTTCAATATCTTTTTGACCCTTGTCAATATTATATTTATTCTCTTAAGTTATTAAATTCAATATACTGTAGTAGATATCTAACAGCTAACTGATAACCAGCATATAAACCCCTGCCAGTATGTGCACACAATAATAGGTTTAGCTTTGTATACCCACTTATTGTGGCATTTACATTTTACTTTAATCTACTATCAATAATTACTTAATTAATATCAACATTGTTCTTTAATTTAACTTACTAACTTTAAAGGTTTGTGTATCCTACAAATAAATCAAATTCTATACACTCACATATGTGTAAACATGTGTGTTGTCAATCCTTAAAAAGACTCCCTTTCTCTCTCCCACTAGCTCTGAAAGAGAGAAAGAATTCTGCAATTCATTTATAATTTACAAAAATTAAATGATGATGATAAATTTCTGAATGAACCATACTTTATTAAAAAGTTTATAATCTAAAAAGTTCTTGTAAAGTTCAGAAAAGTGTAAAATTGCGAATTTTTAAAAGGAAATTTGTTAGAGATGTTTTTATTCAATACGTTTACCTAAGGAAAATTATAGTGGTTTATTATTTAAAATTTTCATGTGTAGCTCTTTAGTAAGGTTTTTGAAGAAGGGCTTTGGGGCGGGGGCGGTGAAACCAGAGATTTTTAGTGAAACCAAGAACTGTACAGTTGAAATACTGCAACAGAAATAATTTGATTAGAAACCAATGTAAGAGACGGACATTTCGCTACTTGATCTTGGAATGGTAATTGAAATTGAAATTACTTTCAAAATATTAAATAAAAATTTGTTAAATAGAAGTGTGAAAGAAACTTTCATATTTATCTTATAGCAAAAAATTTTACTTCAATGATAATCTCACTCTCCTACATGAAGGGGAATTCGAAAATGTTATTTATTTCCTACGTATTTGCAGTTAATGTGTAATTATAATATACGAAACCAACTACTTTAAACTGTTGTTAACGAATTTGTCTTTATTAGTTTAAGGTTCATTATACACACAACGTTAGATTAATAGTGATTTTATGTGCTTCAATCTATGTAGGTTTTATGCGATTGTTTAAGAACATTTTTTTAAGTACCAAAGTTAAATTATAAAATGTTGGTGAAACTTGTCTTACTCCTCATTCCCAATCTTTTAGAAATAAATAAATATCCCAAAGGTCATTACACTTACAGGAGTTTTATTTCTTCTTTGGCGTTTGAACTCTTTTCAGATATTTTATTCGTATGATAAGCCAAGTTGACAAAGAAAATAGTGCATTTCATTTGGCTTCATACATCTATTCTTGATACTCCTATTCTTCTATATAATTTTCTATGGATTTTATTTTCTCCTTTAAAGTATTTACCGATTTCCTTTAGTTTAATATTGCTAATAATGTAACTTAGCTAAAATGACATTACTAATATTATTATTTTAAAATGCATTTTGATTTTTGAACTTTGGAGTAAAATGTTTTTAAAAATTGTTTTTAATAGTGAAGGGTAAAATTTCTTTCTAAAAAAAGGCGTTCTCTATTTGTAATGATTTACCATTCATTTTTTATCCACCTGCAAATAAGTATTCCTCGCTACGTATTATTAAAATTACTAAATACTCTCTCTTTTTTCTTAGACTTTTCAGTTACAGCGATCGCCTTAATAGTTCTGCTTCTCTCAATAACAATAATAATAATAACAGAAACAAATTCAATCATAGGAAGGAAAGGACACAAACGAGGTCTGTTAAAAATATAACCGAGCCCGAAGAACTGGTTATTCTTCGGGATAAAGAAGATGAATATCAGATCATGCGTCATGTGGTTCTTTTACTCCTCTTATGTGGCTCTATGATAGTTGGCTTCGCTCTTTGTATGTGGACGTTGGTTTCTCCTGATATAAATGGGATCTATGTCGAACTTATTTTTCTCGATATTCTTTTAAATTTTGGTCAAGGGGTATTTACTGCTGTCATCTTTGGTCTTGATGCCAAATTAATCTTCGTACCCTATATTGAAATGGTGAGTTTTCAAATTATATATTACTTACTTTGTTTTTAAAATATCCTTTTAGACGATACATATTTCCTTTATTTAAAGTTTCTTTATATTGTATGTGAATTATATACATTTTTCTATTAGTTGGAGACGTGTTATTTATGGTGCCCCAACAATCCAGCTTCCCTCCCACGAGAGACTCTCTCTTAAGACGAAGCAAACTTGTGAACAGTTTACCAACTATCATATGGATAAATGTATACAAGAAATTGTTAAGGATAAAAGGTATGTTTTTTTTTACCAAGGTATTTATGAGAGAAATAGTATATATACATCCTTACAAATTATTATTATGAAATATTTTTTTTTTAAGTTGGGTGTTAGGTCTCTCATTAAACGTTCTTCGATACCGTTTTTCTTACAGTTTTCTACGTTTAGGAGGTCTATGTATTCCATATAGTTTTAGTAACCAATTGTCTTGAAGTTATACCGAGTTTGGGTGGTGGGTGGTCATGTGATATCTATTAATTCAAATCTATAATCTAATTATATACAAATGTATTTAAAATTTGATATTGTTTTTGTTTATTTAGAAGCCTCGTCTCTCCTTTTAAATTTCTTGTCTTGCCTCATTAATAGATTTTTATTATAAAGTATTTATTCTCTTTAACAGGTGCCGATTAAAACAACTTCCAAACGTATTCGCTGGTAGCGAGTTGGTCGACTGGTTAATGTTGGTAGGGTTGGCCCACGATCGTACTGATGCAGTCAAGTATGGAAGGCACCTTCTACAGGGTCGGGTTATTCGACATGTTGAAAATATGCATCATTTTCATGACCAACCTTTGTACTACACATTCAGACATGATGAAAATTTGGACACAATGCGGTCATTTAATGATTAAAAGTTAAAAGAGATCATAGAGAATATAGTCTTATATTTTTGTATTATAAACGTACAAAACTAAGAAATTGACCTCAGTACTAAATAATTAGTATTTCGATAGCAAATATTTAAGGGATACGTATCGACGTACAATTTCATTTGGTGGTCGACTCTTTTAGGATTTTATTTTGACGTTATTGGCTCAATTGTGAAAATTTTAACAAAATTTGTTTTATTATTTAGGGTTTTTATTAGTCTCAGGATATACGAAATATTCATGTTACAAAGGGCTCATATTTATGTGATCGAACATATTTGCTTGAGATATTTTTTAAAAAAATGGTTTGAAGTATCTGTCTCAGACAAGGAGCAGTGGTTCAGTACTCGCCCCCTAAAGGTTATATAATTATTTAATCATCGATCGATTTCTCTATTAATGTTACTTGCTCCTAAAACACCTTTTGAGGTAAAGTTCTCATTTTGAGTAATACTAGTCAGAATTGTCAGTTTTTAATTACTTAACATTCTACGTATGTTCTCAACATTGCAAGTCGAGTTGCTGAAATTAACGTAAAGAAATTTTGTTACATGCATCCGATTTTTTTAATGTTATGTATATCCCAACGGTCTTCAGACAACTTTGATTTCTCAGGATAGAAATTTGCAAAAACTACCACTGGCACTGTCTGGAATGACACTGATGTACCTTGGTATTTTCCACTCATTATATAGCCATTCTTACAACGCTCCAATGTCTGATAGTTGAACTCTGATGCGCTCACGCGTGTAACATCAAAAACAATTCCATTAAATTTTGGAGGAAAGAGGCTAACAATGTCGCGTGTGGAGGTCACACCATCACTTAAGAAGTAATCGTAACACACGCGAAGGAATTGGCCCAGAAATGTCTTTCCTATCCCACCCTTCTGATCATAAACCCACATAATTTTCCTTTTATTTTGTTTAAACAAAATTGAAATGATATCAAATTGCCATTGTCTTAGTGTTGCGGATACCATTTCGTCGTACACTGTTCTCCTATGAATCTTGAAACGCAACTTAGCAATTTGCTCATCGATAACTCTCTTTCTAGACAGGTAACTTCCACGGTATTGGACATCATCTTCAGGATCTCTGTATAATCTTCGAATAATATCACTCGACGAAACTCTCTCTTCTCCTGTTCCGTATTTCCGCTCACGCTTGAGACGTGACTCCTCAGCGTTCCAGTTACCGAATACTTGGAAATTTCCTTCTTTAGAACAATATTTATAGTTCTGATATGGAGTCCCTGCCGAAGGTTCCCAATGAGCTCTTGGTGAGATCTTCTTGAGCACTGGGAATCTAGTAGAAGTCTCAAATTCCATGTATCCTTGCAAATGCACGGTGTCTGATTCTGTACCACGTTCATATCCGAATATGAATCGCCTGACATTGTTTATTTTACTAAATTTCTGATAAAAATCAACCCAAAACTCTGGGTTATTCAAAGTAAAACACCAACGCCTATCGCTATTTTTATCTTGGCCTGGCATAACACAACCGACATAAAAAGCAATAGAAATACAAGTAAAATAAAATGAAGAATGAAGTGATACTGAGACTAATTATCAAACGTAAACACCTGCATTGCAAACAATTCAAGCACAGACAACAGCTGCAGACCAATTAAAAGTCACTTCCGCTCCGGATATGAAGTATTGATCGAAGCAAAATTAGATTTAATGCAGCTGCTTATGTTTGATGTAGTATATAATATATATATATATATATATATATATATATATATATATATATATATATATATATATATATATATATATATATATATATATATATATATATATATATATATATATATATATATATATATATATATATATATATATATATATATATATATATATATATATATATATATATATATATATATATATATATATATATATATATATATATATATATATATATATATATATATATATATATATATATATATATATATAATATATATATATATCGTCACCGTAGTGATGGTTTAGCATGAACCAACTTAACTTATTTAACCTGACGACCGACGTCGGCGTGGGATACAAGCCTAACTGATATATGGATCGACGGTGCCGTGGGATACAAGCCTAACTGAAATATGGATCGACGGTGCCGTATAATACATGGATATATAATTATGTGGGTATTTTAAAAACAATTCCTTAGGTTAGGTTATATATATTTGCTATATATATTTATTTATGTGAGCTAACCTAAGTAAATTTTGCGTTATATATATTGATTTTTTTTTTTTTTGGACCAGGAGGACAGGCTAGTATTACCCTGTCCTCCATTTTGGTCCAAAATAAAAAAAAACTTAAAAATGTCATTTTGACTTGTGGGAAGGGTGGGTGGTATATATATAACCTAACCTAACCTGCATTAAATCTATTTTTGCTTCGATCAATACTTCATATCCGGAGCGGAAGTGACTTTTAATTGGTCTGCAGCTGTTGTCTGTGCTTGAATTGTTTGCAATGCAGGTGTTTACGTTTGATAATTAGTCTCAGTATCACTTCATTCTTCATTTTATTTTACTTTTATTTCTATTGCTTTTTATGTCGGTTGTGTTATGCCAGGCCAAGATAAAAATAGCGATAGGCGTTGGTGTTTTACTTTGAATAACCCAGAGTTTTGGGTTGATTTTTATCAGAAATTTAGTAAAATAAACAATGTCAGGCGATTCATATTCGGATATGAACGTGGTACAGAATCAGACACCGTGCATTTGCAAGGATACATGGAATTTGAGACTTCTACTAGATTCCCAGTGCTCAAGAAGATCTCACCAAGAGCTCATTGGGAACCTTCGGCAGGGACTCCATATCAGAACTATAAATATTGTTCTAAAGAAGGAAATTTCCAAGTATTCGGTAACTGGAACTCTGAGGAGTCACGTCTCAAGCGTGAGCGGAAATACGGAACAGGAGAAGAGAGAGTTTCGTCGAGTGATATTATTCGAAGATTATACAGAGATCCTGAAGATGATGTCCAATACCGTGGAAGTTACCTGTCTAGAAAGAGAGTTATCGATGAGCAAATTGCTAAGTTGTGTTTCAAGATTCATAGGAGAACAGTGTACGACGAAATGGTATCCGCAACACTAAGACAATGGCAATTTGATATCATTTCAATTTTGTTTAAACAAAATAAAAGGAAAATTATGTGGGTTTATGATCAGAAGGGTGGGATAGGAAAGACATTTCTGGGCCAATTCCTTC
>SEYY01014393.1:0-14045 GCA_009176605.1 Armadillidium nasatum | reverse complement strand
AACATTTTTAGGATATTTTAGGCTTCCCTTATGGCTATTTTCTAAACCAAAAGGTGACAATGAAATATTTATCCTTGTGAAATGAGTACGTTTTATACTTAACATAAAGATTTTAATGTTTAATTACATCAAATAACACAAGAATAAGCACACTTAACCTGAAACAGCATACTAAAGATGTGAAAATTCGTACATATTAAAGACATATGGACATAATGAGGCCAAAATATATATCTTTTTTTGAGGTTTTATCCCTAGGATTCTCCTCATTAAACATAATAACCCATCATTTTCCAGCATTTTTAAGTTAAAATAAACCATTTTAACCTAAAAATGAGGGTTCTTTACTAAAATAAACTAATCAAACCATATGTAATCATAAAAAATCCGACATTTTCTTATAAAAACACCTAACAAATTAGGAATAAATAATATACCCTCAGCTAATAAGTCATTACCAAGCATTCAAATATGTTGCAAATATTTCATATTAAGAACAAAACAGTTATTTTTCTTTTTTTTTTAACTCCATATGTATTTTTATCGTAAATTTAAGTATTCTGAGCAATTTTAACTTATTAAAATCTGTATTTAAATCAAACAAACAAAACTTTTAAAGTACGTTTTATTATTAAGTCCTTCCTAATATTTCAAAACAGAAAAGAACACTTAAACACAAAAACAGTAAGGTAATTAAAAGCCATATTCATTACATAATCATTTCTACAAACATATATAAATAGCTTCAAAGGCATATTCAATGTAGGGAAAATAGGTAAATTAGTCTTTAAAAGCAACATATCTTCCAAATTAATTGTAATTTTTTCTTCAAACATCTTATATATTATGCTAAATACGCATATTGTGACATAAATTATCTTAAGTGAACACGAACAAATAGCGAAAATATACTCAGAAATGCACAATTTTAGGCAATTTTAGGCTTTCCTTATGGCTATTTTTTAAACAAAAAACTGACAATCAAATATTATCCCTATGAAATGAGTAAGTTTTATACTTAACATAAAGATTTTAATGTTAATTACATAAAATAACAGAAGAATAAGCACACCTGAACTGGAATAGCATACCAATGATGTGAAATTTCGTATATATTAAAGACATGTGGACATAATTAGGCCAAATTATATATCTTTTTTTGAGGTTTTATCCTTAGGAACCTCCTCATTTATCATAATAACCCATCAAATTCCAGCATTTTCAAATTAAAATAAACCATTTTAACCTAGAAATGAGGGTTCTTTACTAAAATAAACTAATCAAACCATATGTAATCATAAAAAATCCAACATTTTCTTAGACAAACACCTAACAAATTAGAAATAATTATTATACCCTCATTTAATAATTCATTACCAAACATTCAAATATGTTGTAAATATTTCATATTATACAAGAAAACAGTTATTTTAATTTTTTTTATAACACCATAAGTATTTTTTTCGTAAATTTAACTAATCTAGGCAATTTTAATTTACAAAAATCTGTATTTATATAGGAAAATTCATCAAAATAGCCAAAACAATCTAAAAAATACATTAAAAATGAGCAAAACTAAAGTAAAAATGATAAAATTATTAATTTAATAGAAGTTAATTTACCTTTTATTTTGCTTTTAAAGTACTTCTTATTAAAAAGTCCTTACTAATATATTAAAATACAAAAGAAAATACTTTTAAACTAAAATAGTATGGTAATTAACAGCCATATTCATTACATAAGCATGTCTACAAACATATGTAAATGGCTTCTTAGGCATAATCAATGAAGCAAAAATAGGTAAATTATGCTTTAAAAGCACCTTATCTTTCAAATTATTTGTAATTTTTTCTTCAAACATAGGATATATTATGCTAAATACGCATATTGTGACATAAATTATCGAGGGTGAACACGAACAATTACTGTAAAAATATTCAGATATCCACAATTTTAGGCAATTTTAGGCTTCCTCATGGCTATTTTCTCAACCAAAAGGTGACAATTTCAAATATTTTCACTTACAAATTTAATATAATAACAAAAATAAAAACTGGAAAAACAATATTAAAACCTATAACATAAAAAAAAATTTTTATTATACTAATAAACTATCAAAAAATATATATGTGGCGTGGGAATCCCTTGTATGCTACCCTTGCATTCCTTTACATGCAACTTTTCTTTCAACTCGACCTGACGAATGATTTTCCTGATGGATTTTTTTATAATATATTTTCTGCTAACGGCATCGGTTCTTTCCTTTTATATGGTCGATCCAGTAGCACTACAAGCACCACCACAATTTAATAGTATAAGATACAACCTTCGTCGGGATTAATATCGTTAAACGTAGACCACCAGGTTGGGGCTTCCAGGAATAATTTAGAACAATTGTATTTCCTTTATAGTTTATTTATTTGTCAAATGAATAGCTCGGCCCACGGTATCTAACTGGCTAAGTAAATTACTAAAAAGACTACTACAAAAAAAAAAATACTGCAAAGCTAAAAGTACAAAAACTACTAAAACTACTAAAAGACTACCTACAAAAAGCTACGCCGAGATATTACGTCTATTTTCTGAAAATAATTAAAAGAATATATATATATTTATATATATATAAATATATATATATTGTACAGTTTTTAATTCTAATATTCACAAATATATATATATATATATACTTGGGAATAGTGCTAATTTGTTTTTCTGTTTTAGTTATAAAATTTTACTTGTTAAAATTTAATGTTTTCGAATATTTTGTAAATCATTTTGAAGGTCCTGTAAATCATTGAGGATGATTTACATAATGCTAAACAGCGAAGCAGTAAAGCAACCGGCTACATTTTGGAGCTCATCGCATAGTGCGAATGGAGATCCATTTCAAAGGTAAGCCCAGCTTGTAATATTCTGGGCCGTCCATAGGGCGTATTTATATAGCCGTCCCTATATGACGTCAATTAGTGCAAGCGGCGGGCGATGTATCCTTTATAGATTAACTTAAGTTTCAATAACAACTTGCCCCACCTTAGTAACTACTACCAAGAGTAATGACAATGATAATAATATTTGATAGAATAATTATAATATGAAGTATTATAATTATTAATAATACAGTAGAATAATTATAATAAGAAGTATTATAATTATTATGTCCTTCTTGAAAAGATTTACAAAAGATTCATGTTAAATATAAAGCAAATTGCATATTGCAAAAATCCGGCTTTATAGAAACCCCCGGTCGTAATAAAAATGCGGAAGGCATTTTTCCAAATAACGAAAACAAATTTAAAGAACAAAATTTAAGAAATGTAAATTAAGATAACTAAAATCCTAATCCCTAAATATCCTAATAAAATACAGTCTACATGGGCCTTGCAGAAATAAAACAATTCAAAATCATAACACAGATGTGTAAAAAATTAATAATCTAATAAAAGAGTCCAATTATTAATCGAGTAAACAATCGATTAACAATTGATATTTATATGATCGAGTGAAACAATCGATCAAAGCAAACGAATACAATGAATTCAAATATCATTTAAATATAATCGATTAAATATATCACAATCGATTCAAATCAAAAAAAAAAAAATACAGGTACAAAGACTCTAATAATAAAAATAATAATAATAAAAAAAATGGAAATTAAAACAAAATAACACTGGTACTTTGATTACAAAAACAGTGTAAGTGACACAAAATAAAATCAAAACAAAAAATATGGAAATAAAATAAAATCAAAAGATCGAGTGAACAATCGATCCGTAAGTGGATTAAATAAAAATTTAACAATAATACTTCTAATAATTACAAAATTAATACTGGAATAAAAATTAAATTGAACAAACAATAATTAAGTTGAACAAATAATCACGATAAAATCAGACAATCTCCAATATATGGGAGAACCATTGTATTAAAAAATGCAGAAAATACAATGCAATTCTAAATTAAATACATAAAAAAATTCCAATGGAGATTTATACATCTATAAATAAATGTATAGATCTTATTCCAACACAGAATCAAATTTCCGAAGCTAAATCAACCAACTGTATATATATATATATATATATATATATATATATATATATATATATAACTAATTATGTTATCAATTGATAGATATATTTATATATTTATTTATATAATTATTTCGATACAGACATTCCACTTCTTTTCATTGCACTAACAACGGAGACACTCAAAAATCATCAATATTCAATCTGAATAATAATAATAATAATAATAATTTGATGATAATACTGATAATGATCATAGTATTAATAATTAGCAACATAAGCCCAAACATAATCCTGCAGTTAAACAAACGAATATGCACAACCAAAAATTCACTCCTTCATCGCATTGTTCGTGAAAAAAAAAACTTTCAATTTCTTATCTAGGAGTTAAAAATAGAAACAAAATCATATGGTTATAGTTAGTGTGTGTGTATGTTTGTGTGTCTTTGTTTATATTATGAGAGAGGCGACAAACTGTCTGGCACTGAAACTAAAGAATTTCATTCATTCTTGTAGCGGATGTAGATAAAAGGAAAAATTTGAACTTGAATTCTCTGTCAATATTTCAGAACGAAAGATAAAATAAGAAAATAGACGAGAATTATATATAATATATATATTTTGATAATAATAATAATAATAAATGAAAATTTTGATATATACATCAAATTGTAGGTGAAAGTGTTTCCGAAGTCATCATTATAATTAAAATAAAAACTGAGAATTGGTTTAAAAGTTATTGAGGAAAATATAAAATTAATTTTTCTACTAAAATTTTAAAATTTGCAAAAATCATAAATTTTATTCTCGTTTAAAACAAAGATTTACTGCTCTGTATAAAAGTTTTTATTATGCAATATCTAATACTTAAACGTTAGTGATCATATTAACTTAATTTTCTTGCACAAAACACACGCATATATATATACATGACTACTATGACTACTACTAGAGAATATATAATGAATATAAGGAATATAATGAATATAGTGAATATAACGAATATAATGATTATAATGAGCTGGGAATTGCGTAAAATTGGAGTCATTCTTCTACTCAGTCATTCCTTTACTAAGCCATAATGACTAGGTTCTAGACACCTTTACACTGCATTTATACAAAATGTGGACAAAAATCATGCATCAATACCTGTTCTCATTCGATTCTATTTATTCCTGTTCTCATTTATCGATATCAGTTCGTTAATTAATATGTTTTTCTCACACTCTTGCATTCCTATATATATTCTAGCGTATTCTTTGTCTGATGGCTTCATTCACCTCCTTAAGTTTGGTGATTTCTGTTAATAGATGTCGTATCACATGTTCCGCTTTCCTGATTCTAATATTATTTTGTATCATTAAATCTATTTTCTGCTCTACCTCAACTATGCGTACTCTATTTATAGTTGTACCGCTCTCTACCACCTCACCGGTAATATTGTTCCCCAAAATTCGTCTGAGATAATCTTTTTTACTAATACTATTATTATTATTACTACTGCTACTCACATCTGGCAACTCTGTCTTTGTCACTCTCGACGTTGGGTTGTTGTTTAGCCCATTTTCTGGGGTTTCGGTTCTGATGTTTCGGGTTTTTAATCCTAGTTTTGCTATTTTATAAATAGGTGGCATCTGTAGTTGGAATGATACAATTTATTAATTATCTTTCTGGCTCTGGTGTACTAGCCAGTTTCCTCATCATTTGGGGACTATGTGCTATCGCCTCACTTATTCTTTCCTTCAGATCGTTATTTCTCATTTGTGCAATGGGGATAGTTTCATTCAACTCTACATCTTTCATAGATAGATAATCATCATCCTCCTTCTTTTCTACACTTTTATTCATGCTTAGGGCACTTTTAATTCTTTTGCTCGCTCTGGCAAATCTTCTCATACTTCTAGGCACATCCATTTGTCGTTTAGGTATACCTCTACTTACATCAGGTACTTCATACGTGACATTGAAAGTGTTAATTACAGATTTCAACCTTTTATACCTGTTATACATACATACCGCTATTACTATTCCTATTACTATGAAAATGATAGTAGTCAAACCAATAGAAATGGTGGTTTTGGGTAAGTAATTTAAAGAATTTTGATGTGTTTTTAATGTGTTATTTATATTATCTAAAGCGTTATTCCATGTGATTCCTGTAATTTTAGGGTGAGCAGTGTTATTAAGTACCCTTTTTACTATATGGTTATTTATATTTAGATCCAATCGGAGATCCCGTTGATCCATTATGCTTAATTTTAAAGTGGAATTGTATTTCACATGGATTGGGTTCATAAAGGTATGGTAGTTTGTCCTAATGGTGCACCTGGGTTTTAAGATATATATATCTGTCAACAATGTCTCCTCCGGTTGATGATCACCACAATGTAAGATACCTTTCTTAGGGGTGTTGACGGAGATGAATATGTGCGACCTAATGTGTTCAGTTATAATGTCGTCCGACATTAATTTTTCAAATTCACATAACTTATGTAAATCACTAAAAGAACCGTTGGTATATAAGATCACAATGCAGTCTGGTATATCAAAGGTATACAAAGGACTGGTTAATGGACAAGCGTGTTCGTCCATCACGGTTTTACATAATTTAAACTGTTCATGAGTGGTGTGTGTGTATAAAAACTTGTTTTTGTTTATGAAATATATTTGTTCGTCTGGTTTAAAAATGACTCGATATGTGTTTTCTGTGTTAATGTGTGTTGGGAATGGATGAATTTCCAATGTGGTAAATACTTCTCCATTTGTCAGCGGGATAAAAGTTACTAATGAATATATGTGATCTAGGTCTAAATAAGACCAAGTTAATCTCAAGAAAGTAGCTGGATCATTCTGTATATCCACGAAAGCGTTTAGCTGTAGTTGTTTGCTGGCTTCTTGGATTATGGGTATCAATTCTCCAACTTTGTAAGCGTCAAGCGGGGTCCTATATGATGCTGCACTGTTTCGAATTTGGTTTACATGGGACCTTATCTGATTGATAGTACTCAGATAGGTGGACACCATAGAAAGAAACTCATTCAGCATCAATTCATATGCCACTGTATGCAGACTGTTTTCTAATTGGCTTTCCTTATTGACTATTTCTCCCACTCGCTCAAACAGCTGGTTCACTCCTGACACGGTATCTCTCAACTGATCCCTCAGTTGGATTATGACCTTGTTGTAGCCTTCATCCTTTTCTGACAAAACCTGTATCTCCCGACGTATGTGCTTCACATCGCTATCCATGGCCGTTCCGAAAACCGCCTGGAAGATTTTTCCTGCACCATCAATCAATCCCCTCTTCGTTCTTCTCACTGCTTGGTGTCGGAAAGACAAGATCCATGGATCTTTGATTAATTTTTCTATTTCTGCTAACAACATATAACCGTGTCGAATTATGATGATATCAGGCTTCTTGACCCTGGGAATACTTGACTGAGTTTGTCTCACTGTTCTGACCGTTGCTCCGAAGGTTTTCCGCTCCCCGTTCCTGTCTACATATCCAAAACCTTTCAAATTTCCAAATATATCTTTTGGTGGAGAGTTGGGATCCATCTTCCAGTTTATGGACCTTCTTTCCCTTGGATGCCTTCTTGCTTCTCTTTCGATCAATTTTTGTTGTATTTTCGTGATCTCTTTCTTCAGCTCATGTAGGTTGTTGAAGATGACCTCTGTACTCCGCAAGTCCAATTTCAAATCGATATATCCATTTACGAACTTGGTTTGTCCCACTTGATTGAAAATGGTTCCTGGTACTATCTTTACCTTTCCGGAATCATCCATTATGTTTGCGCTTGATTGTGTGTAGATGTGTGGTATCGCGATGAGATGGAGCACCATATATAACATCCACATACTGATGGGTGTCATGGCTTAACCTGCGAAACAAGATATGCCTGAATGGCTACTGTTCCTTCCCGGTCTTATTTAACTTAATGTTAGTGGTATGCGACTACCGTGTTTACGACGTTAAAGCTTTTTCATGCATATAATGAATAAATTAATAATGAATTTACAACCTTAATGCTAGTTAATGTACATTCCTCATGCTCATGCGTTCACCACTTCGTCATCACTACTAATTCCAAATTTATATCCACTCACTTCACATCCATAACCACTCAAACGTTTTCCACTTGTACCGTCGTATTAAATTATTGTGCTAAAATCGTTTATTTTATATTTCTCTCTTCTCATAACTATATTAAAAGCTGTCCTGGCTAGGCTGCGATTTATATCGGCTTACATATTACTATCGTTAAGAATCTTTTAATTTATTTAATCTCACTCTTTTGCCCTTTTCATGCATTCCATTTTGTCCTTACTTTCAAATCCCTCGATCGTACTTCTGATACAGTACTGTTGCATGCTTTGTACACATACGGATTCATGCATTCGAGCTTTCGATACTCATTCCTTACACCTCGCACGCTCTCTTCCCTGAATTAATCCTTATCGATCTAACACAGATACTAACCAATTTCCTGAGGATTCCTTCTATGTTTTATAAAACTTTATCAGTTTATACCTATAATTATACTTAACTCTGCATATATGTATATTCCTGCATATACATGGAAGAAAAAATTTATTTATATATATATATATATATATATATATATATATATATATATATATATATATATTTATTATTTATTTATATTTATATATATATATAAATTTATTTTTTTTTTTTTTTTTTTTTTTTTTTTTTTTTTTTTTTTTTATTTATATATAATTTATTTATATATAATTTTTGTTTCTAAATACTATTGGTCAAGCAATTAATCACGCTGCACTCCACTACTTCCTAATATATACAATTATTTTGTCTTTGTGCTTAAATCTCATAAGCATCTTGTGTTAATTTCTTCTTCCACAATTTTTCCTTTCTTTCTTACACATTTTCGATGCATATTTTGTATGTTATTTATATGCATGTGTGTGTTTTGGATGGAATTTGCTGTTGCTTTCGTGTGTCCGTATATGTCTGCCAACATCTCTCTATTACCTGTTGTCACCTTCTTCCTCTTTTACTTTTGATATTATTATATAATATAATAAGAATATTAAAGTCTCTAACTCTCTCTATTTCAGACAATACACTCTTCACACTTCCATCTTCTTTCACTGGAGATAGTGCACTTCTTTCGAAGATGCATCCATCTTCCCTCAAGTCACTACAAGCCTCAGTTACCATTAGTTGACCTTCGCGAGGGGAATGATTACCTCCTTGGCTACACAAGGTAACCTCGAACAAGTTCCTACTACTTGAAGGTATTTCCCTGGTCTGTTCTATGGTAGCTATAAAGCTGGGTTCTTTTTCTTCTATGAGTTGTGTGTCATGATCGGGTGTAGGAGTTGTATGGTCGGGTATTTTATCGTCATTTTCGGTGATTTTCTCACTTTCAGAGCTCAGTGAGAACTCTTGCGCTTTTACTCTCCCATTTGGGCTACGCAACTCTTTGCTTTGCATGCTGTGCTCATTCTCAATTTCGGAATGGCTATTGCAGTGCAAGCTATGCTCATTCTCTCTTTTAGAATGGCTTTTACAAATGTTTTTCACATCTTGCGCTTTTACAATCCCACTTGGGCTACGCATTTCCATATCTTGACTGCTGTGCTCATTCTCAATTTCGGAATGGCTTTTGCAGTGCACTCTATGCTCATTCTTACTTTTAGAATGGCTTTTACACTTCTTTTGCGAGTTTACCACCTCGGTCGGTGTACGCTGTGCATTTCGGTGAGCGCTACGCTCATTCTCATCCTGGAGTATTATATCACGCAACTCCCTTTGCGGGTAAAATTTATTTTCACGCGCCCTTCCTTGGCCCGGGTAAGATTTATTGTCACGCGCCATCCCTTGGCCCGGGTAAGATTTATTGTCACGCGCCATCCCTTGGCCCGGGTATCCATTGAGACTGACTTGTGCTGGTAGATCTCTCTTACCATTACACTTTAACTGCTCAGTATACATAACTTCAGCAATTTTCCGGCTGCTTCCATGCCTTTCTTCCGATCTTAGCCACTTCTTTTCGTTGGGACTTAAGCTATTTTGCTGCCCTCGAAGCTTTACGCTACGGGCATTTGCATGGGTATCATATATAATTGGACTGCTCACTCTCAAGACTTAGGTCCTTTAATTTTTCTATGAGGGATTCTACCTCATCATATTCATCAGACTTATGCATTTCACTCGATTTACGCTGCGCTTTTCCCTTTTTAAGACTCAGGCTTACGGGCACATGGCTGACAAGGCTTAGGCTGCGCACTTGCGTCTTAGGCTGCTTGCATTCAAGCTCAGAGGTGATCCCTAGCGGCTTTTCTGGGTTACATTTGCGACTTAGGCTCCGGCATTCTGCATGTCTGGCATTATTTTTACATTTAATTTCATCCTCTGAAAGTGAGGCCTCTGACTGCGCTGCAGGGGTTAATGGCAGTGACATCAGTTCGTTTACCTTCACCTCCCAACTATCGCGACTTAGGTCATATTGGTCATCCTCATCTTTCATGAGCTCATATGTGTCTTCATATGATCCCCAATATGGGTTGCCTCCGAATTTCGGAAGATTTTACTGGTTCGAATCCTGGAGGTGACATGACTATGTCTTTCTCCTTAGGTTTCGGTCTCTCCTCACAATGTTCCAATTTTAGGGAACCGGTGCCCTCTTCTACATCTTCCTCGATGCATGGCTTGTGAGTCAATTTTAGCTCAATTTCAGGAGCAAATGGATTTATAGTCGGTATCCGATTCTTTTGTCGGCTATAATATAATCTATTATGTGCGAAATCAAGCACTAAGGGTAGTTCCGAGAGGCTGTCGCATCCCAACAAAACATTGCCTCGGAAACTGCAATCGTCACCTACTATTAAAGCATTAATAGTATGTACATATTTATATATTTTCACATTTATGGCTACTCTGCCATATACTGATATTTTTCCATTAGTTATGGATCTTAAGCTAACATGTGCCTTATGTACTTTGAACTGGCAATCATGTTTCAGCTCCTCATATCTATTTCTTTTTAAAAGGGTTATGGAAGACCCTAAATCTGTAAAACAGGAGGTCTCTGGGTGTAGCCCCCTATTCCCTATTATTTCCAAAGGAATATAATAACCTGACACTCTATATCTTTCTCTTAATTTGCCTTCTTGGCCACTGAACTCATCAGTGCCATGTGTTTCATGGTACTTTGCCTTGAAGGTGCGAGTGTCTTGTTTGGGGGACCCTCTAACTTTTATCATACCCATGAGATGGGTTTCTTTGGAGGCAGGCCTAAAAAAGAATCTCTTTTTCTGGCCCCTTTATATGTCTCATCTATTTTGTGGACATTATCCTCATTTTCACTTTCGTCCGGCTCTTCATCACAATATAATGTGTCTTCCGGGTCCGAACTTTCCTCCTCGTCTGAGGGATATTCTATTGGCCATCTCCACTCTCTCTGTTCCCACATGTCTTCTCGACTGGGTTTGTCGGTGACCTCATTCACCTTGTGCTTTCTGTTGAGTGGAGGTTTTTGTGAGTATGGTCTTTCCCTTCTTTCTTTTGGGTATGACCTGTCTTTTCCTGCTTCAGGAAACCTGATTGGAGAGATGCTATTAGAGTGACGTTTTTCGTCTTCTCTAGCTTCTTCTCTCTCCTTTTGGTATCCATATTTTACGTTAGGCCTGGACCCCTGGCCTCTCTTTCTGTCAGGAATATTCCATCTGACATAACCTCTCCTTTGAGGGGACGTGGATCTTCTCTCACGTTCCTCGGAGTCACGTCGTCTTGGTGGCCCTTTACTTAGATCTCTACCCCTTACGTAGCCTCTTTCCCTACTACTATTTCTCGATGTCCTATTGCCCCTATTCCAGCTTGAGCCCCTAGTTCTCTGTTGGCGATATTCATAATTATTATATTTATTGTAGCTAGGATATGATTGCATGTAAGGTTGATCCCATATATTATCTCTCCTAGTTCTCCTATCATATTCATCATCCCTTTCCTCTCGTGCATCTACAGCCCTGACTTTGTCTAACACAGGCCTATGCATGCCGAATTTCTCAGTCAATTCAGCTACTAATTCTGTGACAGTTTTGGTCACTGACATGGCCTTGTTCAATTCTATTTTCATGGCCCTGTTTGGCAATTTACTATATAGTATCGCCATCAGGAAGATCTTCTGACCTTCGGGCGAGTATGTGGCTTTATATCTACCCTCTACTTCCTCTAAGAAGTTGTTGAGGTACCCTAAAGATTGATTTATATGTGTGGAGATTGAGGTGCTTTTATCCCATTGCAACCTCAGCAACTCCTCAAACTGATCAAAAACTCTTGGTTGAGCTCGCAGGTGCCAAATTGTTCAGCAGGAGCTTTCTTGAACTCCGCAAAGCTCTGTGCATTGCACAATTCCAAACAATTCTCCAATACGATTCTGGCAGTGGAAGTTTCCTTTGGCGATATATTGCAACTTGCGATTGCGATTTTTTCTTGGTCTCCAGTTATCCCTTCAGCGTCAAAACTCCTCTCTAGCAGTTTTAACCATAAATGCACGCTGGGTCCGGTGGTTTCAGATCCGGGCCCCTCCAATAAGGGAATTTTGCTCTTTGAATAAAACAGGCGCTGCAGGTTGAAAGCACTGGTTCCTGCTCCGACATTGCTATCATCACCAATGTTGTTGCCTGTATTACTCATGTTGTCTGTTTGTGTTTGTGTATGTTGCGTAATATTGTGTGACACGTTCGGCGTCGATGGAGGGCTTAGAATCTGCTCCGTGATTCTAACTTATGGTCTCCCTCTTTCTTCCTCTTACTATTTTTACTTTTCTCCCTAATTTTTCGCTGTTTTAATTTGATTGACTAACTCACGCGCTGTACTGCTATTTTATAGCCAATATATACACATATAGTGATGTCACCACAATAGGAACTTAATTCCTATATATATATATATATATATATATATATATATATATATATATATATATATATATATTTATAATTTTATTTTATGCTGCTTAAAACTAAAATTTTACGTCAGAGTGTGTGTGTGTCACACACAGAAATATTTAAAATTCTCGTTGAAAGCGTTGCTCTACTACTTTCTCAACAAAAGTTTCTCACTGAGGCAGATTAATTTCTCTACAAAAAGTGTGTCACTGAGGCACACGATTCTCGAACAAAGCGAGTGAATTTGTCGGTAACAAATAGCGACGAAATAATAATAATAATAATAATAATAGTAATAATAATAATAATAATAATAATAATGTCGGAATCTGTGTGAAATTTGCAGTATAGGCTTTTGTTGGTGAAATTGTAGGCGTTTTGTGTTGGTCTGTTTAAGATTGTTGTTTTCTGTTGTAAAGAGAATCAACAATTTGAGTTCTTGTATCTTATGACGGATGTGACGTCACTGGTCACTATATGTTTTTGAGCAGAGTTTCGAAAACAGTTCTCAGCTTCAGAAGAGATAATGTATATCCGGTATTGATATTTTAGTCAATAACAAATATGGCTGAAGCCGTGTCTGTGTGTGTGTGAGTCAAGCAAAACCGGCTTTTTATCGGCTGTTGGATGCTTGTTAGCACACAAATGTATATACAGACAATTTTAATGTAATTGTTTGGAGAAAGTTGTAAGAGAAGAAAAGATTGTACACTGTATTTCGTGCTTCCTTTTATACAGATATTACATTCAACAAGCACGATGGTGCTTCTCTAGGAAACAAACACTTTTCGATTCTTTCGTTAAATCTTACGCAAAGAACAAGTATCAACAAATACATACAAACAAATGACAAAATGAATGTTATTGCTAACAGATCGTTATACATCTGTGATAGACCAATTTTTCGCACAGAAATTCCTTCTTTTATGCTTTCATTCAGCTTGCATATAATCAAATCTTTATCAATTAGTTAATCAGATGGCCAAACAAATTGGTTGATTGAGTTGTTCTACCTGACTCTAATGGTTGGAATTGGAATATGGGAATATGATATCTATTAAAGAAAATTTATATACA
>SEYY01014392.1:17500-22846 GCA_009176605.1 Armadillidium nasatum | reverse complement strand
AAAAAATGTGAACAAATGCTCCAGCAGATGAAAATCGAATTTGAAAACTTTTTCAGGATGTAGTACTTCCTGTAATGGATTCCCCTTCCTGTAGTTTTCATTTGAAAATAACACTGAAGGATCACCAATAACAATCAGACAAAACACCAAATACAGAAGAGACCAGTAATTTAACTCCTATCCTCCAAGGTTGATGGAGTTTCTAATGGACCATTATCAAAAGAGTAAAAGTGCTTTGCGAACTTACAAACTCGCTAAAGAACCATCTAACCAAATTAGTATAATTAGTTCTAGTGAGAATATGGATCAGTCAATGGAGGAAGCAAACCTACATAAAGATTTAGAGAGCATAAAAAGAAGAATTTCATGGAGTTTTCCGCAACTGACTAAAGAGACTCAAACCATTGAGTCTGACTTTTTAGGTTTATTAGACAATTTGAATGATACAGATTTGAATGATAAAGAGGAAGGAGACATAGATGATAGAAACCAGTTTCCAGAGGGAGACTTGGATTTTTCTGGATTTCAAGAGGAGTTAAAGTTGAGGGAGAAATCGAGGTTACAAAAATTGAATGGGAAGCCCCATACAAGGTCCCAGGGAAGTTGTATAGACCTTCCTCTAGTACAGCCATGTATATTGGAAAGAAAAAGAAAGCAATAACAGCGAGCATTAAGTATGAAACGTTTATATAGAATTAGGCTCAATTACATAAATCTAAAAAAAAAAAAAAAAAAAAAAAAAAAAAAAAAAAAAAATTTACTTAACCCAAAAGAAAATATATATTTTTAATGTCATGGTAATAGTTTTATTGTCTTTTTTTTCAGATGTTAGTTTTGGGTCATTCATGGGTGGCGGAAATGGAAAGAGAACATAATCCTGAGTATTTTCCAAATATGGAAGTGGTATATGCTCCATATCCAGGGGCAAATTTAAGGAAATTAACCCGAAACCTAGTCAATCATTTAAATGAGAGTTTTCACCCATATGGTGGTATTTACATTAATAACAGAAGCTTGTAATAAAGTGGATTTAGGAGAAGGAGGAGAAGGAAGATGGAAGAGAAAATATGAGGTGGTGGAACCAAATGAAAATTTTGATACTACAGACTTTGCTAGTAGGTTTAGAGGATTTGAGGATGCTTGCAGGCTTGGGTGTCCCAATCTAAAAATATGGCTAATGATTCCACCATACCTTGACTTGATTTATTATAACCAAAGAAAATTATTCAATTTCCCACTGGCTATCAAATCAAGATATTATGAGGAAGAGAGATTCCAAAATCATGTGATGCACGCAAAAATGGTAGATCTTTACCATAAGTTAAAAGTTCTTAGATACCAGGGCCCATCTGCAAATTCGTACCCTGTAATATTTGTAATTAACAATAGAAAAAGGTTCCGAAAGCACACTGAACCTTTCATAAGTGGAAGACAAATGATCCTTAGGAATCAAGGCTTTTTGTGGGATAGAATACATCCTTCTCGTGAATTGATTGGAAAAATCTGGAGAAAAATGAGAGATTCAAGATGTTTTGATAGAACAGTAATTATTCCTGATGATTCTTCAACAAGGGTAGAAACTGCTTCTTTTATGACTTTAGAAGTAGAACCATCTTTGGTTCCAGCTAATGTAGAAAGTAATGTTTTGGTTCCAGATAATGTAGAAAATGTTTTGGTTCCAGATAATGTAGATACTAGTGTTTCATCGGACGATGATAATACCCAGCAGAAAGAACTGTTACCACTATTGAAGGTCAGTTGCAAAGTCAATCCAGGAATGAAGACATCGCCAGAGTGGAAGAACCTACACCATCTACCTCTGGTATTAGACAGATTCCTGGTGATTTGAGGACCACTTTTGGTCCTGCCCCAAAAAGGAGAAAATTAGCCCAGGAATTTGAGATAGAAAAGGAAATAGAGAAGCAAGTGCATCAGTTGATTGTGTATTTAATGGGGTATTTTGCTGGACAGAGAAACCCCATTACTGAAGAAGAACTTAAACGAAAAATGAAGGGGTATCTTTAGTTGAGTATTAAAGTACCTCAAACCTTTTAGTTAAAAGAGAAAGTTTATTTATTTTTTTTTTGAAAAGAGGAATTTTTATTTTCAAAATATTTAATTGTAAAGGAAGAAAGTTTTCTTTTATGTAAAGATAAGTCATGACAGACTAAGGTAAAAGGCATTTTTAATTTCAAATTTTTATTGGAAAATGAAAGTTTTTTTTAGAGTTAAGTTACAGTAAATTTAAAGAAAAAAGAAAATGACTTAAAAGGAAAAGAACCAGTTGCTCATATAGCAGAAAAAGCTTAAAAGAACCTGCGTTGTTGTCCCAACAACGGGTGGGGAGGTATGATGTAGTGTTCTATAGTGTCCTATTTTTCAGAGTATTTACTTTGTTAAATAACCTTTAATTAAACAAAATAGAAATTGACTTGAACTATTTTTATATGGACTGTTATATAATTAAGATCCTAACATAATTAAAGAAAAGAAGATAAGTTTATAAATTAAGAACATTAAATTGGAAAAAGATCAAATAGTTACTAGGAAGAATATTTATATCCTGAAAAGGAGTACCACCCGTCTCCAGAAAGATTAAAAGAATAAAAATAAAAAAGAAGTCAAGTGGCGTACAACCAACAAAAGTGCCACTATTGACACCTTGATACCACAGTCAGAATCAGGAGAGGTTTTGCCCTTATCCAAGGTAAAGTTACATGTGGAAAAGGAAAGAGAACAAAATTTAAAGTGCATGTTTAATAATGCACTAAATAAAATTTAACCAAAAATATGCAATAATAAGCATTGGGATATAGTGTCAAAAAGTTATAATTTGTAAATTTTTAATAGGGAACTGGTTAGAAACTGGTTGTAGACGAACTGGTTATCCAAGAAGAATTTGTTGGAGAACAATTATTTATAATCAAACAAAATCAGTGAGAGAAGAAGAACTGGTTGAAGAAAAAAAAAATTGTTTGTTTCTTGGATAGGAAAGATTCTTGTGGAGTTGAAATTGTTGAAGTTACATATTGAATTGAAAATTACTTATTTGTATAATTAGGATCATTGTATACATAAACCCATCTCATTATTCACCCTATTAATACACTAACCCATCATGGAGGGACGTAAGGTATGGTATGTTTTTTTTTTAAACTATATATATATATATATCCTTATTCGTCTTGTATAAATATCCATAATATAATTTGAGTATTATTATTATAATTATTTCTTTTATTTTTTATTATTATTTGATTATTATTATTATTATTAAAAAAAAAAAAAAATCATTAAATATATATATATATATTATATATATATATATATTATATATATATAATATATATATATATATATTATTATATATATATATATATTTAGGAATTTGAAAGAGTGAATGCATGTTGTAAGAAATTTAATCATTTATAATCCATAAACAAAAATAATAAAAGAAATTAATGGCAAGGATTGTTAATAGCATATCACCTAAAATATCATCATTTTTGTACAAATATTTCTCATTTATATAAATATGATTTTTCTGATTTGGTTTGTGTCTTAATTCTTCCAAACTTATGGTTTAATTGTTTGCAACCGCGCTTACTGGTTTTTTTATTGTAAGTATTTTTCTTTGTTAATAATAATCTTTTTTGTTTTTGTTTTTCTGTTTGTTGTTTTTTTTGGTTCGACAGGTTTGATTCAGAAAGGTAGAAAGGGTTGGAGACATAGTTTATTGAGAGGGAGTGTCTGGAAGGATTAGCTTTTGACAACCTGGGTTTTTTTTCAAGACTATCCCTGGTTTAGCAGAAGTTTCCTTTTTAACAGAAGAAGTTGGTGAGTGTTCCTCTATTTTTCTTACCTTTAATCTTTTACTTTATTTCAGACCAGTATCTACCACCTCTTCAATATATATATATATATATATATATATATATATATATATATATATATATATATATATATATATATATATATATATATATATATATATATATATGAACTGACCGGGACCCCGGCCTCGGCTAAAAATCTGGTAAAACCGGGGTGTGCCTGCCGGGGTTAAAATGGCAAATTATACTTGAAAAAACAATCCAAAAAAAAATTTTTTTTTTTTAATTTTCAGCCGATTTTCCTGAAATTTTCAGTGTATATAGCTTTTTTCCCGGTTAATTATAAACACGTTGACTGCCATGCGTAGTGCATGCACTACGCACATTTAAAAATAAAAATTTCATCCGATTGTCCTGAAAATTTCAATATAGATAGCTTTTTTCCCGACGAAAAAACTCCATTCCTAACGTTTTTGCGAGGGAGTTAAAGTTTAGAAGTTATTTCGGAAATTTTAGGAATGTTCAAATCTACGGTGAGGCCACATAAAAAATTTTTTGGTCTGAAATTTAGAGTGTATGTTCCTAAATCTATTGGCTACAAAATTTTCTAACAGAGTTTTCCTCTCAGAAGTATAGAAAAATTGTTATTTGCCCAATACTGACCAACTATCGAAAGTCAAAAATTGTTAAAAAAAAAAAATTCCAACTTTTTTTAAAAAAAATATTTAAAAAAAAAAAACTACAATAACTACATTTTTCATTTTTGGTAGTTTTATAGATAAATGATGGGGCTACAATATCTTTTCTATATATTATTCGATCTAACTTGTTTTTTCCGAGATATAGCTCTTCAAATAAGGTCCATTTTTGTGCCAATTTTCAAAAATTTTAAAAGTTTGAGAGACTATACCTTTCTTCAAACAAATATTATTTTATAATAAAAAAAAAAAAAAAAGACCTAAAAAAAAAAAAAAAAAACCTAAAAAAAAAAAAAAAAATATATAAAAATAAAAAAAATTGTTCGAGGCATTTTTTTTTTAAATAATTTTTTTTCTCCGAAAAAGGTATGATTTTTTTCAAAAAAAAATTTGAGTGATTAATTTTTTTCTAAACGTGATATCAAAAATCTCTATACAGCATCCATATATTGGGGCTAAGATTGTTCAGTTAAAATTTCAGCTCATGTGGACCAGTGGTTTGACCCCCGCTATTCTAATTTTTGTTTAACTTTTGACCCCAAATAACTTCTAAACGGTTAATCACTCGTAAAAACGTTAGAAATGGACTATTTTCGTCGGGAAAAAAGCTATATATACTGAAAATTTTAGCTCAATCGGTCAAAAAATAAAAAAAATTTTAAAAACGGGCTCAGCCCCATTTCGTGGCAGTCAACGTGTTTTAAAATAAGTCCATTTCTAGCTCTTTTCTGAGTCTATAACTGAAAAAAAAGTTTTTTTTTCCTTTTTTGAAAATTTGACCCTTTACAAATGAATGGCATGGCCAAACCACTTTT
>SEYY01014392.1:0-15000 GCA_009176605.1 Armadillidium nasatum | reverse complement strand
CCACGTGGGAAGTGGAGGTAATTAAAAAATACAAATAATTGGTGTTTTTTTCAGTTTACAACTACATTCATGAAATTAGTATCATTGCATTTGTCTTCTTAAGCTGACTTAAAATATACACTTATGTGGTTATTTTTAAATGGTCTTAAAGTTATGGCTCCTTAAAGTAGCAGGGTGGGCTAAACCCCCGAAACTTTAACCCCCCTTTCAAAGTATTGGTCATAGAAAGCTATTACTTGGAGAAATGGTTTTAGGATATGAAAGATTCCAGTACACCAAATTAAAACCAAATCTGAGACATAGTGGTTAAGGGGTTGTGGTGATTTGTCATGGAATGCCCATAAAAAACTACAGTATTTTTATAAAAATTAAGTTATGGCTAAAATTGAAGCAATATTTTTTGTTTCTACAAGTTTTAGATTAGTTTCAATAGATTTTCTGTTATTTGATACTTTTAATTTTAAGTGTTTTTATTATCGTAAATTTTTTTGTGAAGAACAAATTTAATTGAAATCCATTATATATTGACCTTGATCAACTCTGTTTTGCATTGCTAGGATCCTTCTTGGAACCAATTAACCTTGTTAAGCATGGAATTCTTGTATATCATCAGGATCTGCAGACATAATTAATACGTTCCCAAGTAAATATTTATTTTCATCAATATTAACATTGATATATAGAAATATCTGCTTTTAGATGTACCTGTTATCAAAACTCTCATCTGTGAATATAATCAGAATTTCATGCTATTAATATGAGAGTAGAACTTGATGTTATCTGTGTATTGCTAATGCAAATAGCAATGAGTGTCAAAAGTGTTTCAAATTGAGTTTCTCAAGTTTAATGATAACCAAAATGAATAAGAAAATCAACTGCAAATTTGAAATTTGCATTGAAAAATTAGAGAAACAAATGAGGTATTTCATGAAACAGAAGATTAGTGAAGTTTTGTTCCTCAGTGTAGCTAATATACAATATGAGCATTCACATGAATGAAAACATTGGTAAAGTTTGAAGAAATTAATACAACTTAATGGGTTAATATCACATAATGTAACCATATTATATTGTTGAATTATCTTTTTACACATTATTAATATATTTTCTTTTTAATAGATGTTCCCTAAAAGGAAATTACTAAAAGTAACAGAAATGGTTTGAGTTATGGTATTTTAATTTGTTGCTTAATTAATAAATTATTTTTGTAAACCATCCGATTTTCTTATTGTAAATAAAAATAACTTTTTAATATATGTCTTTTAATTTATTAAATTGAGCATGGAAGCTGTTAAAATATTTAATGCTGAGGTAAGTTTTTACTTTATTAGTAATTTAAGTTTTAGGCCTATCTTTTAATTAAACAAGATGTGTTTCGTGTTTGTCAGTTATAAAATATTTAGACCTGCAATGTACATTAGGTGGACATCCACAACCATTCATTAAAGTGCAGATGTCTAAATAATTGAAATATTTTATTTCTAACCATTTTATTAGTGAAAAACATTAATACCCAGATTTTTCACAATTTGGTAGTGCAGGGTGTTATGAATGTTTTCTCATACATTTATGTACTATTTTAAATTGTTTAGTTTTTGTTCAATTATATCTACATAGTGATATTCTTGTATGATGACAAGCACAAAACTTATTCTATGCCATCATCAGAGCTTCATCACATTTTTATATTTTTCAAGGCTAATTTTCAGTTTTCAGTAGAGGTGGGGGTGGGGGGGATAGAAAGGAATGGGTTTGTGTGTGTGGAGAAAACAGTATGCAAAAAATTAAGATAGTCATGCTTTCTTATATTAATATGGGTGTTATTATTATTATTCCTTTAGTTTCATTATCATTATTTTTATTTTTCAGTTTATTCAGAAAATTTTACAACAGTATTTAAATAATAACAATATTAAGAATTGCAACAGTAATTAAAATTTTTAAATAGGTACAGTGTTACCAAAGTTTACAATATAGTAAGTTAGAGCAAACTTGGAAAATTCCCTTTCTATTAGTGTGGAGCTCAATTTTGCCAAGTCTGTAATCTTCTGTTATTTTCATTCTGAACACTCAGAAAAATAGTACTGTTGCTAAGTAAAATGTTGTCATAATCTTCAGAGAATTCTGTTTTTATATAAATATAAGTTTGTACATTCAAAAGTGTATTTTGGTGTGTCGTAGCTGTTAGATTTTTGAAATATGTTTAAAATATCTTTAAGGTTTTTTTTTCCCCATACCAGTTTAATAAAATTTTTGGTACAAACAAATTTAAATTAAATAAACTCAAATTGGCTTCTTTGTAAGCAGAAAGTTATACCAATCAGCCATCATAGTTACCCTAAAAACATAAAAAGAATGAGGGAAAACAGTGTGAACTATATATATATATATATATATATATATATATATATATATATATATATATATATATATATATATATATATATATATATATATATATATACCTTGGTAATACAGCGGGTATGGTTCCAGACCATTGCCGCAATGTGAGTCACTTGCTTTTTTTTCACTCGCTACAACATATGAACACCTTAAAACTTGTTTACACTATCATTTATTATTTGCACAATAGCGCTAGGCTAAAAATAAGTTTCAATTTAAAAATAAAATGTGTAATGAAGGATAAATAAAATAAAAATAATATATTTTAGCTTTAAAAACTTTATTAATATCATTGAAGGAAGTTGAAGGGGATTAGTGAGACTCGTCATCTGACCCTTCAACGAATCTAATTCTCTTGCTTGGTGGAGAGTCTAGCGTTAATGTTGATGGTTGTTGAATGATAGGATTTGAAGGTGCAGGTATTTGCGGCACTGGCTTAAAATAAGATGTCAATGACGTTTGCTTCATTGAGCATCTCTTTCTCTCTCGAAGAATTTCAGTGTAGCATGTGATGTCGTTTAGCAATCTTTTGCCAACTTTCGAACTTCTCTCAAAGTTATTGTCAATTGATTCAAATCCTTTCACAACTGTATGCAGTAGGCCTACATAATGCTCTAAATCTTTTGTAGACATTTCCTTAATTTCGTTGTCATCATTCGTCATCAACAGCAGATTCAGCCTCTAGAAATAATTTACGTTGCTCATCGAGTAAAAGTAAATCTTCATCTGTTAAAGGTTCATCGTGAGATGCCAGCAATTCCGTCACATCTTCAGGAGCAACTTCAAGTTCTAACTCTCTTGCCATATCTACCACCTCTGTTGTTACATTAGGCGGCGTATCAACTGCAAAGCCTTCAAAGTCATCCATAAGGGTTGGAATCAATTTTTTCCAAACTCCTTTGAGTGTTGATGATTTGACCTCATCCCACGAATCACGAATGTTCTTTATAGCATCTAAAATATTGAATCCTTTCCAGAAGGCCTTCAGTTTATTTTTTTGTGGCTCATTGGGATCGGCATCACTATCAAGTGCAGCAATAGCCTTTGCAAATGTTCGGCGTAAATAATACGCTTTAAAAGTCGAGATTACTCCTTGGTCCATGGGCTGCAGAATTGATGTAGTGTTAGGAGGAAGAAAAATAACTTTAATCTCCTTGTACATTTCCATTATAACTCTTGGGTGGCCGGGAGCATTATCACTAAGTAGCAGAATATTAAAGGGAATTTTTTGTTCTAAACAGTAGGCTTAAAATACTCAGTGAACCACTTCGTAAAAAGATCGGCAGTCATCCAGGCTTTCTTGTTTGCTTGATAATAAACAGGTAGGCTGACTTTTGCATAATTCTTCAAAGGCCCTAGGATTTTGCGAATGGTATATGAGCATTGGCTTCTAATTTGCAGTCACCAGCTGCATTTGCTCCTAACAAAAGAGTCAGCCTATCCTTGCTAGCTTTGAAACCTGGCATTGTTTTTTCCTCTTTAGCTATGAAAGTTCTAGTCGGTAGCTTCTTCCAGAATAGGGCCATTTTGTCAACATTGAAAATTTGTTGTTTGCTGGTATGATTTTTGCAAAAAAAAAAATTTCAAGAGCTTATAACTTTTTCTAAATGTGATATCAAAAATTTGTTCTCACCAATGCCAGAAATTGGGGCTAAAATTATTCAGTTAAATTTTCAGCTCATGTGGACCAGTGGTTTGACCACGCTATTCATTTTTTTTTTCAACTTTGGGTCCAAATAACTTTCAAACTGTTATAGACTCAGAAAAATGCTTGAAATCAACTCAGAATTTGGAAAAAAATGAATATACCCTGAAAATTTCAGCTCAATCAGTCAAATAAAAAAAAATATAAGAAAATTAAGATTCTTCTTTCTTTTTTAAAATTTTCTCTTTTTCTGTTTCTTTTGACTGCTCCTTTTCTGCTAGTGAATGTTCATCTTTGTGTTTTGATTTTAGATACCCATAAGATTTATTTGAAAATTTTTTACTTGTAGCACCTGGAGGTACTCTTCTAATTTTCTAACTGCAGATGTTACATTTAGCTATTTCGAGCCTATCCTGAAACATTGTAAAGTACTCCCATACTGCTGAAGCTGATCTTTTAACTATATTGACTTAAAGTATAAACAAAATAATAATTTTGAAATAATGTAGCTAATTGATACAAGTTTGATACGTAGCAATAAAATATGTATAAATACAGGTTATATTGATAATTTTATATCTTACATTTTTTTCAAACTTTACCTTAGGGTATTACCTAGGTAAAGCTGTTGAATCACTATTATGAGTCAAAAAATTTTTTTTTAATTTTAGTACTTTTTATTATACAAAATCTGTAATTTTCTGAATTTTTTTTAGAGAAAATGTATATAATCATTAATTTAAGTGAATGTTGACTATTCTATGCCTTTCTTGTAATTAAATAAAACTCAATCAAATTTATATCAAATTTTTTAAAAATTTCAGTGCTTTTGACCTCTTTACAAATTTTAGGCAACCCTGGCCACAGCCCCGGCCAAATTTGGGAGACCCTAGCCCTGGCCAAATTCCAGTCCCTGTCGGTCCTTATTCCTGACCTAGGACATCCACCAATATAAATAATTGATAATTCTAATCTTTATTATCACCTCTGCTGTTCTTCAGAAAGCTTTGTCATAGTAAAGGTAATTATATAGTTTTTAAAACTGTTAATATCAATTCATATTTTCATCATCAGTTCCAGTGTCATATGAAGTCTGATCAATTTTACGCCATTTTGCCTTAAAACACTGAAACAAATAAATACTAGGCCCAGATTATGGCTGTAATGCAGGGGAAACAACAGATTCAAGCATAATTTCTAATATGTGGTTGCTTACAGGCAAGATACAGGATCCCTTTATTCAACTTTTGCTCAGTTAATGTGCAAGCCCCCTTTTTTCTTCCTGTGTTAGATGCTGTTGTATCAAAGCATAGCTTTAATTTGTTTAGTTAAATTCCAATCAGTTATCATATCACAGACTACAATTGCCATAGTATTGCCAGTACCATCTTGAATTTTGGGAACTCCAAGAAGTTGCTCAACATCATTTCCTTTGATTGCAATAGGAGCCTATCAAATAATTCATCTCCTGTGGTGTCTTCAAGAAGTTTACTGTCCCAGTGTACAGTAATTGGAATATCAGCTTTGAACTCACTTTTTAGTTACTCTATGAACCATTTCCTAAAATTTTCTCTCACTCTATATATAGAAGAATAACTCACATTATAACCCTATGAACATTCTACAAGAATACTTAATGTAGGAATCATTATTAAAGAAGCAGAGATCTGTTACTAACTTTGGCAACATCTAAAGTTGCAAGTAAATGTTCATTACAAAGTTTCCTCTTCTTTCTTATTGAAGGTTTTTTTTTTTATGTTAATTAATCACTCTTGATTGAAGAACCAGAAAAATGAGCCAATAGCAGCTGTTTCTTGAAATGAAAATTACTCCGGCAGTCTTCTTTTTCCAATCTTTGTTTTCATATACTTCTACATCAATTTTTAATTGCTTTTTTATCAACTCCTTCTATCTTTTCCTTCCTTCTCTCTGAAGAATTAGAAATTTTTTATCACCCTCAATTTTAATGATATCTTTAGCATTAGTGTAAGCTATATCAAAAAATTGATAAAAATTTACATTCCAATTTCCTTACCTGTCTTGCAAGTTTTTTGACTTTCTGTTTATTCTCTTTATTTTTCTTAAGTTTTTGCCATTCATCAAATAATTTGTTGTTTTTTAGCAGCGTTGCATTTCTATGTTGTTGGTATGTTTGCCTTTTGCCACACTTCTAAAACATTGTTTACAGTTGATGACAAAGCTTCTCTAATGATTTGCTTCTTCAAGTTTTTATTTTTAATTCATAAATAAAACGAGAGTTCCTCTTTTTGTTGGAAGAACATATTGGTTTAATTTATCAGCCATTTGCCCTAATATCCATATGCTTTTCTTATGCCTGGCATTCATCTCTAAATGTTATCCTTATCAAGATTTAAGGATATAAAAAGACACTATACCTTACTTTGTAAAGAAGTTTATATATTAAATAATTACATTTAATTTCCGCCTCAAAACTTTCTCCTGCCTCAGAAATTTTCAAGGTCATTTGCAGTAGCATGGGAGGAGGGGGGGGGGGGAGTTGGGAGAAAGGAGAGTTGTATTTTAGACATTTATGTATATGTATAGTCAGCTATTTTGCGCAACCTTATATAACCAGCAAGAGAAAATCAAATATAATAGTTGTAGTAAAACTCACTGTTGATGTTGAGTCCACTGGTAGGTTGATCTGTTGTATTGTCCTCTTCTCCTTTTCGGATGGACAATGTTGATGAATAGCATCCTCTTCAACTGTACGATATTCAGAAGTTGAATTTTTTATTGCGATCTGATTTTTTTTACGAACGGAAGTCCTCAGGACCTTTGCGAGGGCAATATGGATCCCTAAAAGGAAAAGCTTCGGCAGATTTAATATAAATTCAAGGACAAAAGTTGAAGGTCATTGAAAAACAAGAAAAACAAAATTGTTTAATTGTTGAAAAACAGCTAAGGAATATGAACAAGAATAATGATGTTATCAGAGTTCGAGCAGAACAATAAAGAAAGATCTATTTACGAAGAACATTGCCGAATAAGGCACTGGGTTGTAAAGAATTGATGGGTATGTTGGTTTCTTAATAAGAAAACACCCGTCTTAAATTCAATAAAAGGAGGAGGAATTTAACTGATAACTTAGAATCAGTTATGGTTGTTGTAGTTCCAGAGTTGAGACTAAACTCCAAAGTTGAAACTAAAATTAGAAATTTTTCGGAATTATAAAAATTTGATGTAGGATATTAATTAATTTGTAATTAATGTAGGATATTAATTAATTAATTCGTTACTTACGTATTGATCACTCTGAATGTGATTCCAATACTTAGATTAATTCTTTTTAGTTGGGAGTTCATAGTTATTATTTCTTATTGTTTTATCTTTCAACTTATTAATCTAGAATACAGTTATTTTTGTATTAAAATTCTAAGTATAAAGTAGAGTTAACTCTGTATTAATTTCTAAGTTATAGACAGTTGACCTAGAAAAGAAAATAAAGAAGATAGAAAAACAAGATAAAAAAATGTAAAATAATTAGCTTTTAATGTTTTGTAGTCAAAATCCCTCTTCTTCTTCCTTCTGAGGTCAATCATCTATTTCTTTCTTCACTAATAACTATTGGGAAGAAAAGAATAATAAAATTTAGAATAGCACATACTCACACCCCCTTACCAAAGTTTGTCTCGGTTATGTAGAATGACCAACTTTATGGATGGCAAGCAGTAGCGTTAAGATGATGTCGTGCCACGGAAAGAGTTGATTATAAAGAAGACTGGGATATTTTATTGAAGAAAATGACTGAAAGTTCCCTAGAAACCAAATAATATCTCACCCTTTCAACTTAAGTAGAGAGAATCCGGAAACGAACCCTTCTTTTTATTTGTTTTCACTCCGTCAAATGGTGGTTATGACTTGGAGGAAGTTGAAGGTCGTTCCCCCATGCCCATGAAATCCACAAACGCCTGAGAGTAATATACTCCAGTCTCCGATTTACAAATTCCATGTAAGGACATGGATCGATTTATCCTTAGTGGTCAGAGGAATCTTTTCCCAAATGGAACACATTAAACCAAATATATATATATATATGGTCCACTGGTCCATTGGATTTAAGAAGGTGGGCAAGATGTTTCCGAGAGTTAGGATTTTCGCACCTGGATGGCACAAAATAAATAATTGAACATTGTAACTCTGCCGTAACCGATCCTTCATTTGCTCCAAAACTCCAATCTCTGAAGTTCCTAAAAATAACACCCTCTGCATTCCTTCCATTCTTCTGAAAAATACAAAAATATATCTTTGTAGATATTGATATTTATATACAATAAAGAAATAAAAATATATGAAATGACCATTTATAAAATATATTCATTTTATATCATTATTATTATATACATATTTTACTCCAATCATGCATATTATGGTATTTTTCATGCATGGTATTTTATCATGTATATTATTATTGTTATTGCTATCTATCAAACATTAATAAAGGTAATTAATCCTGGTTAGTAATCTAATTGATCTACAATAGATTATATTATGTTTGTCTACATTAAATTTTATTTTATTGGTTGAAGTTCCATGATGTCGTGGGGCTTCTCCATGGGATCACAATCTTCTGGGAGAAGGCTGTGGTTCTTCTGAGTCCATATGTTGTTCTTCTTCCATTGGCAGTTTTAAGTCCATATAGGTTTCCTCAATATAAAACTCCTCCGGATCAAATCCTTCAAAAGAATCGGCCGTTTTATCATTGAATTCATCGCTGAAATTCAGTTGATAATACTATCAGGTTCTTCCATTATAATGGAAAGAGCCTTAGGCACAAATCCTTCGAATGAATCTTGATCTACCAAATAATCCAAAGGACAAAACCCTTCAAATGATTCTCCAAAAGTTGTTTGGAACATATCCTCTTCTTCCTCCTCTTCTTCTGGAGGTATCGTTAGATCTGTTTGGATGAATCTTATAGTGTTTATGTTGTCTTCCCTAGATACTTCGGCCAATCTGTTTGATCCGGAGTTCGCCCGAGATTCTGCAGTTGCTCCTAGTGTTGCATTAAAAGATTCCTGTAAAACTCTATATGAGATAGACAAGAATGTTGAATAATCATTATCGATCAGTTTATAAATCTCTTCCTGAACTTCCATCTGCCGTTTCCTCAAGTCCAACAAGTGATGATCCTCTTCAGCTAGCTGAAATGAAAAACCATCATCGTCCTCGTCACTGTCGTCCTCAGGTAAAACCATTGGAGTCAGCTTCATGTCTGGCAATGACTCTTCATCTGATACCTCCCCCTGTTCTTCGTTGATTTCCGCATACCATGGTTGATGATATCTGTTGTTGAATCGGTTGATTCTGTTGATTTAGTTGATGTTGTTGGTTCTGTTGATGTCGGCGGAAATACGGATTTCATAAGAGATATTGGGGAACATCAACCCATTTCCGGTGCTGTGAAAAATAAGCCTGTATGACACCTTCCTTTTCATTGATTGGGTACTTGGCTATATCGTATGCGAGTGTTGAGTCGTATACTTTAGTAATCACATACGGTCCCTTAAATCTTGGTTTAAACTTGTTACTTGCAAGATTTCCTTGAAACATTGATTTATACGCGACTTTATCACCAATGTTGAAGCGGTGAAAATTTTTCAGCAGGTGACTTCCAATACTGTCGTAAACAAGGATTTCTCCTTGCACACGAATGTTGTTGTTGAACTAAGAAGTCACTTGGAGTTGACTTGATTGCTGAATGCCAAGTGTTGTATTTTACAACTACTTGCGGTAGTTGCAAATCCCAATCAGTTGGGTTTTGTTGAATCATCATTCGCAAAGTCTGTAGTATGGTTCGATTTACTCGTTCCGTAACTCCATTCGTTTGTGGCCGATGACTAGATGCCAATACATGCTCAATGGCAAATTCCTCCAATACTTCGTTAAAAAGTACTGAAGTAAACTCAGTTCCTTGATCAGAAAGAAGTTTCTGCGGGACCCGCGGCAAAAACGGAATAAGTTTAAACTTCATCGTTGTGCTGACGGTTTTCGCAGATTTATCTTTCATAGGAATTAACGAAAAGATACTTAGAAAAGTGATCAATTGCTACAAGAGCATAAGAGTGGTTTCGAAAAGTTCGCGGTAATTGTAACAAATCAACTGCTAACAATTCGAACGGATAAGACGTTGTTATTTTCATAACAGGCGGAATAATCACCAGTAGGATTATTTTTGTTAAGTTGACATGTCATACAAGACTTACAAATGTCACTAGCAACATTAGCAAGTTTTGGATGCCATAAGGTCCTCTCTCACCAATGCAATAAGTTTCGGTGTTCCTAAATGTCCATTTAATAAATGTAAATCCAATACTAACCGAATTAGAAGAGGCATGGATATTACCATTCGCGGATTGTTATCATTTTGGATGAAGATTAAATCTCCAAACAAGAAAAGATGTTGATATGGGCGAAATATTTCTAATCCATGTTCACGAAAAGTTGTGCTTTCGTAGGGATCCAATGCTTTTCTCAGTTTGCGAAGAACATTGTCCTTGAATTGTTCTTGAAGTATTACCTCTTCATCAGCGCTAAATAATTCATCAAGTTCGTCGATGGTTAATTGACAAATGTTGACGATATTTATTCTGACGCTTTTCTTTTTGCATGGTTCAAGATAGTTAAAATGTATACCGGATACATTTTGTAAGTTACAGACATCACCAGGAGTTCCATAAGTTAAAGGATTGTTGTCGTTGTAGAAAACTCGTACAAGGCAATTAGATATATTAGCAAAGGCTAATATTGCTTCTGGAATTGGAAGTTGGCCAGGTAATTTCAGCAACTTCAGCTTCTTCGTAATATTCCTGCCTTTAAGTTGATACTTAGCGGGGTGTTTGATAAGTTCCTCCGCTACGGTTTCTCTAATATCCATATGGTTATCAGGTGTCCCCTCCAACCACATAGAAAAAGATTGAAATAAGGAATTTCCTCCTCCTGGCATTAAATGTACTGTATACCCTTCAGGAATGAAACCTGAAGGTTGAACTTTCTCAATGGGGACAATTTCCAGTTGATCATTGTGATCTTCTGGGAGTGCCTCCACTGGAGATCTGGACAACGCATCGGCTACTACGTTATCTTTACCTTTTATGTAGCGGATGTCATAGTCATAATCAGTTAAATCACGCAATGTACGCGCGATACGTCCGTCAACTGCCGCCATGTTATTAAGATATACCAGAGGCTCATGGTCAGTGAAAATAATGAATTTCTTCGAACACAAGAATGGTCGTAAAGTTTTAACGGCCCATCTCAATGCTGCAAGCTCCTTTTCCGTTGTAGAATAGTTCAGTTGAGATTTGGAAAAGGTTTTTGAGATGTAAGATATGGGTCGATTTACGCCATCAATAGTTTGTGGTAAGACTCCTCCTGCTCCTATTGACGAAGCATCAACGTGTAATTCTAATGGTGGAAGTGTTGGGTTATAATCTGGAAAAGCCAACGTCGGTGGCTCCACCAACGCTGATTTTAACTTCTCAAATGCCTTCTGGCATTCTGGAGTCCAATTAACTGTTTTACCCCCGACTTGAGCCGAAAGTGGCTTACAAATTATTGAGCAATCGGGAATATGTCTTCTATAGAAATTCACCATACCCAAGAAAGACCGTAATTGTTTTATTGTTGTAGGTTGTGGAAAGTTAAGTACTCCACTCAAATTTTTATCAATTGGTTGTATCCCTTCTGGATCAATTAAGTGTCCTAAAAATTGAACACTTTCACGACATAATTTAGTCTTTCCTGGCTTCAACTTAAAACCATTTGCTTGTAACGCACCCAACACTTTCGCAATCGAGCTCAAATGTTGGTCAAAGGTCTCTGATCGGATTATCAAATCATCGAGATATACCATTACTTCCGACCAAGGTATTCCTGCTAAGGCGAGCATCATACCTCTTTGGAAGGTTGCTGGTCCTCCTTTTACCCCGAAAGGCATCCTAAGGAACTCGTAGTGAGCCAACGGCGTTGAGAATGCCGTTTTCTCTATTGACTCTTCGGCCATCTCGATTTGATAATACCCCCTTACCAAATCTATAGTAGTAAACAATTTGGCTCCACTCATGTTATAAATGGAGTCAATCAAGTTTGGCAAAGGAAAGGCATCTGCTTTTGTGTGCTTGTTGAGGGCACGGTAGTCAATACAAAGCCGTAGTTTACCGTCAGGCTTACGTACTGGTACCACAGGAGCAGAATATGGAGAGTAACTGGGTCTGATGATATTCCCTCTCTCCAACTCTTCACACTGTTCTTGAATTTCTTGATTTAAAGGTCCTTGAAACCTTCGAACAGGTACATGAATTGGGATGTTAGTGTCCAATTCAATCTCATGCTGGATGTTAGTTGCTAATCCAACGTCTTCATCATCCATACTTAAAACGTTAGGATATTGTAGAAGAAGGTTGATTAGTTGTTCTTTCTGCTCTTGATTTATGTTAATTTCGTTAATCTTGAACTCTTCAATGATCTTGTCGCGAGTCCAATAAGCGATGCTTGATTGTTGTGTTGAATCAAGTTGATGCCTATTTATAGAAACCTCTACGTTATTCTCTGGTAATTCTGTTGCGATTCCTAACACTTGTCCTCTTGGTATAAACCTTGAGGTGTCTTTCTTATTGCAGATAGCAATTCGAAACGGTTCTTCGCTATTAACCAATCCGGTTACGATTTCCACTTCTACTTTTTCTGGTGGTTCCACTAACATTGTCGAAGTAGGAAAGTTAGTTCCTCGACATGCCATTTCGACATCTACGATCTTGAAGTGGTTAGCGGGAATTTCCACATTCCGTGCGTTAATGACCTCCCGATAATGTTGATTTCGTTGGGTCTGTTGCTATTGACCACGAAGTCATTTCCGGTTCTCTGGAAAAGTTGATACGTTGACATATCGGGTAATAAGTTATTTGCTCGTAGAAGCGTAACTCCAATGACCATGGAGTTATCCATAGCGGAATCTGGAAGTATATAAAATTCTTCCAAAGTTGAAATATATCCCGTTTCGAATCTTAATCTTAAGATTACGAACTCGTGTATAGGAATTCGCGCATTTCCAACGCCTGTGACCCTTGCGACTACCGATGGATATCGTTGTATACCATTCATTAATGAAACAGCGCTTTCTTTTATTAAGTTAATCTCTGCTCCATTATCTATTAAGGAATGGAAACAAGTTCCTGGATAGTCTACTACTTCTACTGCTACCATTAAAGGTTGGGTCTCGCATTTCGAAAATTGTAGAAGTAGGGTTTCACTCTTATTTTTATTCTCCTTTAAACTATCGGAGGTTAACTCTGTTACTAATGGGGGACTCCTACAAGGAGTAGTTAACCCTTCAACCGTGACTGGCCCCTCAGTCACGGGGTCAATTAGTTTAAAGGACGCTCTTGTTGATTTCGCGCCGGCAATCCCCCAGTGGTGTGTTCATTCTCCGTTGATGACCGTCTCGAAGATCTTGAAGTTCTTCTAGCTGGTGGAGAATTACTTTCTCGTCGCGGTTTTCTGTTTTTCCATTCCGGACAATGTTTGCCCACATGACCGTATTGGTTACATACGGGACAATTTTCCGGAAGGCGACGTTGTTGTTGTTGTTGTTGTTGTTTGTTGTTGATATTGTGAACACTTGAAAGACAAGTGCCCACTCTTTTTGCAAATGGAACACTTGTTGTTGAGAATATAACAAGTGTCCGTTGAGTGCGTGGTTTTATCGCAAAAACTACACCACTGGTTGTTTTGCCGTTGCGAAGTTTTACGCGCACGATTATCCTGTCTACGGTCATCCGACCGTCCCGAAGAGCTAGAGCTATCGCTATCTTTACGACGCGGTTTGTCCCTAACGAATTTGGGACTGCGGTTTCCCGTAGATTTCTTTTGACGTTTTTCCTTTCTTTCTAGATGACTTTTTCTCGACTGGCGGTTGTGGAGGTGGTTGGGCATTGGAAGGATTTATTCTTCCAACGTTTTACCACATCCGTCCACAACTTTTGTTGGGGTCTCGACTCAGCCACTACCCGGGAAATATCTATTACTTCAGGAACGGGTACTTGGTTATGTCCCTTTAAGTCCTGAAGGTGTCTATCAGCTAGGTTTACCAGCTGATCAAAGGAAACTTTGGTTCCCGAACACCACTCGTGATTTCGGAGATAACTTGAGATCTCCTTGTTAATTGCAAGGTGGTAAGGCTGCAAGAAACACTTGACGTAGTGTCTCATGCTCTTTACAAGCTTCTGTTGAAGTGGTGGGGTACGCTTTCTTGCGAGATCCAACAAACGGATAGCAAAGATCCTGACGGTTTCATTTTTTCGCATTTTGGCAGTCATGTAATCTTGAACTGCCCGCTCTTGTCTGACGGTGTCCTCGTTATTAAACAGATCTAAGCAAGTTCTGTTTAATTTCTTCATAAGACTTATCTGCCTTATGGAGTTGATGGTAGAGGCTAGGTATGAGGACTGTAAATACGATCCCAAGAGCCTTAACCAATCCTGTTTCTGAGTTGGGTACAGGACGTTGCAATATTCTTCAAATTCGCGGAAGAATACTTTCAGGTCTTGGTCTGTGTCAGGGTTAAATTTTGCGGGTGGCACAGCCTTGTTAGATTTAGGCTTAGTTAAACATTTGTGCCATCATGGATATCGCTTGGGAAACCATAGCGTTATGAGCCTGCTGAGCTGCTAGACTCTCTGTTATGAATTCCCTGAATTGCTTATCCGTCATGGTTATTAGTCGAGATACGGGGTGCACTTGTGGGGTTTATACTCGGTTGTGTTGAAGAGGTATAAATTAGGTATCGACGGTGGTTGTATTCCTCCGTCAACCTCACGAGCTACTGCTACGGACGGCTTCCTTATCCTTGGGACGTACCGACCGTTCCGGTAATGGTGGTGTCGCAGTAGGAACGGGATCAGCACGAGCTGATAATTGATCCATTATCATTT
>SEYY01014390.1:7500-14032 GCA_009176605.1 Armadillidium nasatum | reverse complement strand
AATGGAAAAAAATTCGTAATCATGAAAAATTTTGGCGTGTCTCTTTACTTTTTTTTTTTTTTTCTCCTCATAGTAAAAATTCGCGAAAAAAAATTCAATCGATCGATTTCTTTCAAACTTTTTTTAAAGAACTAAAGGGAGTTTGATGAAGATAATTACGTAGTTTTATAGACGAAAAAATGCGGTTCTATTAGAATAAAATAAAAATATCAACATTTGACAAAAAAAAAAAAAAAAAAGGATTTCATTTGGATTCTAACATGCAATAAACACAGAAGGCCACAACGTACGAGCTTCGTTGGTACTTTTTTGAAGAGATCTAAATGTTCAATTCGGTACAGAAAAATGAAAGAAAAATAATAAATTATTATACATTTTATAACATATTTAGTAAAAAAAGTCAGACGCAATACAAGGGGGTATTCGCCCCCACCTATAAAAAAAATGAATCGATGGATTTTCTTCATATTTCTAATAAAGATAGAAAAAGGATAGAACTTTTCAAAAAACTCTCTCTCGGTACCAGAAAAAACACCAAGTTTTGAAATTTTAAGCATCCCCTTACACACCTTTAAACGCCGTTTATCTGGATATATCGAGCGTTAATTTGACCAGGTTTCTGACTCCCTCCCTAAATCTGGTGCAAATTTCGAAAAATTCAGTCATACAATCTAGAGTGTTTACGTCAAATACCTCCCAAAAAAAGCACAAAACTGCTACAGGAAAAGAGAATTATGAACTAATGGTTAACTAAAGCTCTTCTAAACTTAATTAGACAAAATCATAAACTGTATAAATGTGTTAAGAGAAGAATCAAACAAATTCAAATTTTCAACACATATTCTTTATTACTTAAAAAGCTAATTAGAAAATCTAAAGCTGCCTATTTTGAAAATAAATTTAAGCAAATATTAAATGATGATTAATCAACATGAGAATTGCTAAATGACATCTTAAATAATCACAAAAATAACGAAGTTGTAGTTCACGAAATATAAATTAAAGACATCATAATGACTGATTAGCAACTCGAAGTAAATTCCTATTTTATAACCATAGGAGCAAAAGTGGCTGCAGAAATTCCACACAAAAATGTTCTTTTACTCTATTTGATAATTTAAAAAAAAAACATATATAATATATTATTATATATTATATATTATTATATATATATATATATATTATATATATTATATATATTATTATATAATATAGGTGGTTAATTGTAGGGCCGATGTTGAATGTGAACCACAGCTAAACGTCAAGTTTTTTACTGCATTTCATTTGACTTTTTTCAATTTCAGACTTACTCAATTTGAACATGGAAAGATACACAATGGAGCAACGTGTTAAAGTTATTCAGCTTATTATGAAAATGGGCGTTCAAATCAAAATGCATATCGTGCACTTCGTGATTTTTTGGTCAATTTAATCGTCCAAATGTGCGTACAATCGGAAAAACGTGAAAAATTTGAGCAAACCGGGTCTGTAGGAGATTTGAAAAGACCTGTGCTCGTACAGCTCGTACTGCAGAAAATTTGCTGCTGTTCGCGATAGTGTGGCTGAGGGGCCATCCACTTCAACTCGTCGTCGTGCCCAACAATTGCACCTCTCACGCTCGTCGTTGATGAACATTATGCATAAAGACTTGCATTTAAACGCTTACAAGGTGCAATTGACTCAAGAACTAAAGCCTCTTGACCATACAAAACGTCGTCAATGGTCAGAATGGTGGCAAGAAATGGCAACAGTGGATGATCAATTTTCGAGGAAAATCTTCTTCAGTGATGAGGCACATTTTCACCTCAGTGGATTCGTCAATAAGCAGAATTGCCGCATTTGGGCGAATGCTAATGCAAGAGTGATTGTCGAAAAACCAATGCACCCACAAAGAGTGACTGTTTGGTGTGGTTTATGGGCTGGCGGCATCATCGGGCCGTATTTTTTCCAAAATGAGGCCGGTCAGGCAGTTACTGTGAATGGTGTTCGCTATCGTGAGATGATAACGAACTTTTTATGGCACGAATTGGAAGGTATGGATGTGGACGATATGTGGTTTCAACAGGACGGTGCCACTTGCCACACAGCTAACGAAACAATGGCTATTTTGCGCGACAAATTCAATGGCCGTGTTATCTCACGTGGTGGCGATGTCAATTGGCCGCCAAGATCATGTGATTTGACACCGTTGGACTTCTTTCTTTGGGGTTATTTGAAAGAAAAGGTGTACGTCGATAAGCCAGCAACAATTCAAGAGCTAAAGGATGAGATAATTCGGCACATTAACGGCATAGAACCCCAATTATGCCTCAGCGTCATCGAAAATTTGGACCATCGGATGGAGGTGTGCCGCCGAGGTCGCGGCGGCCATTTGGCCGATATTTTGTTCCATACATAATTGAACCATACCATATTATCATAATAAAAAGAAATGACAATAAGTTCCTAAGTAATTTGTGTTTCATTCAAAATCAACATCGGCCCTTAAAATTTAACTACCCATTATATGGTTGTCCAAAAAAAACATGCATTTTAAAATTATCAATAACTCGATAATTATCCAACTTACATAGTTCAAAAATAGACAAGAGCATAATTGATGATTTATTTATATTTGAGATAATTTAAAAAATTCTACCTTCATTTGTTGATTTTTTTTCAAGCTATACAAAAATCTTAATTTACATTGTTTTGTTTCAGAAATTTATATCCTTGAGGTAATGCCTTTTAACGAAAAAGGTAAAATTCTTATTAAACATTGTCGAATGGAGAAAAAGTATGGCAGAATAAAATTATTACATGAATTCCTTCACAAAGGATGGACTTAGGGGATTTATACACTCTGCTAAAGAAAATTGATGAAACTGCAAGCATTAAACGAAAAGCATGAAGCGGGCGTCCAATGACGACCAGAAGCGACAATAACATCAATGAAGTTTCACAAAGAATTTATCAGTCAAGAGGGCCAACCCGGAACTCACGAGACACCTGCAAAAATACAATTTCGCAAAGTGATCGAAATGGAAGGAAAAACATATAGAACAATTTTCCTAAGTTTCTAGCATCTAAAAAAAAATTTGAAAGTATTTCTTTTTTTATGTAAAACAGTTAATCATTAAAATTATTCTAATTAATTAATGAAATTAATGGCAGAATGAAATTATTATATGAATTTTCTCACAAAGGAGGTTCATCTAAGAATATCCTCTCATCGCTAAAAAAAAAGCAGACATTTAAATTATGCGGCTTAACAAGCCGGAACAGCCTATTTGCTCCCACAACTCGTTTAGCTTCGTTAAAAGTGCTTAATTTTTTACCACAAATTTTTTTTTACAGGGTTTAAGGTTGAGATCTTGTTTAAAGATACCCTTGATGTTACTTTTGGAAATTCCGAGTGAGTTTGAAATTTGTTTAGGTGTCTCGTGAGTTTCGGGTTGACCTTCTTGACTGAGAACACTTCGTGAAACATCATTGATGTCATTTTCACTTCTGGACGTCTTAGAACGCCCGTTTCCGGCTTTTCATTTAATGCTTGCAGTTTCTTCAATTTTCTTTAGCAGAGTGTATAAATCCCTTAAAGTCCATCCTTTGTGAAATAATTCATGTAATAATTTCATTCTGCCATAATTCTTCTCCATTTGACAATGTTTAATTATAACTACTTTACCTTCTTATGAAAAATAATTATCTCAAGAGCTTAAATTTCTGAATTAAAACAATAGAAACTAAGCTTTTTATATAGATTGAAAAAAAAAAATCAACAAATAAAGGAAGACTTTTTTAAATTTTCTCAAATATAAATAAACCATCAATTATGTTTTGTCAAATTTTGAACTATCTATCGGATAATTAACGAGTTATTGAAAATTTTAAAATGCATGTTTTTTTTTTTGGACCACCTAAATATATTATATATATATATATATATATATATATATATATATATATATATATATATATATATATATATATATATATATATATATATATATTAAACATCAATGTTTAAAGTTTGCTATGGGGAATCGAACCGGGCCCTATAACACAAAAGCATAACGATTTACCACTACGCTGCTGGCGGTTCAAAAGAGAAATCCAAAGAGGAGGCTTATGAATTCACAAGAGCAACCTCCAAGGATTTCTCCCGACCGCGCTTGAGCGAGTGGCAAATGACCCGGGCTCGGCCCCCCCTTTCCTCTCGCAAACTAAATAGACAGACAAATATTAAGGTCTGCTAACTCTCGCAGACCGAATACATAATCCTCTTTGGATTTCTCTTTTGAACCGCCAGCAGCGTAGTGGTAAAACGCTATGCTTTTGTGTTATAGGGCCCGGGTTCGATTCCCCTATAGCAAACTTTAAACATTGATGTTTAAGATGTATTCGGTCTGCGAGAGTTAGCAGAACTTAATATTTGTATATATATATATATATATATATATATATATATATATATATATATATATATATATATATATATATATATATATATATATATATATATATATATATATATATATATATATATATATATATATATATATATATATATATATATATATATATATATATATATATATATATTATAATATATATATATATATATAAATATATATATATATATATATATATATATATATATATATATATATATATATATATATATATATATATATATATATATATATATATATATAATCATCTTCCCCAGGAAGGACTTTCGTCCTGTCAGTGGGATCTTTCGAGGAAGATCCTCGGGTTTCAAGGGCCAATAACGGATAAGGCTGGCTGGGCTAATCCTATCGCGGATGCCGGAGATTATTCCCATCAGTGGCAATGAGCAGTCCACAGATGTACTCGTTTAACGACTGAGTCATTCGGAGCTAAGTGCAAGGAGAAACCGCTCTTATTTCCCTCTCAGGTCAGGCCTCGAACCCTGGACCTCTTGCTTGCTATGACGAGTGCTCAATCGACTGAGCCACTCATATATATATATATATATATATATATATATATATATATATATATATATATATATATATATATATATATATATATATATATATATTAGAGGTGGACCGGATATCCGCATCCGCAACTACGGATATCCGCATCTGCGGATATCCGCAATTGGATACTCGCAACCGCATCCGCATGTGCGGATAGTAAAAAATTACGTATCATGCAATCGATAAAAACTTTTAAAGGCAAAACTTTGTATTGAATGCAGAACCTCTTTCTGAGCGAAATATAGGTGACTATCTTGAAACTGTATTTGAAAAGATGCTGACAAAATGGAAGATTTCATTAAATGAAGTGCACTGCGTAGTCAGGGATTCGGGCACAAATATAAAAAAAAGCACTTTCTCTGGCAAGAGTGAAAAATGTAGATTGCTTTGCACACCAAACTCAGATAGTAGTTAAAAATTCCATTATGAGTCAAAAATGTGTATCCGATTTAATAACCAAATGTAGGTTAATTGCTACGCATTTCAATCACTCCGTTGTAGCCCAAAATGAGCTGAAGAAAATACAAACAAGATTAAATGTTCGTCCACTTTCTGTCATGCAAGATATTCAAACACGCTGGAATAGTAGTTTGCATATGCTTGAGAGGATGAGCGAAATTAATGAGGCCATTTGCCTTTATGCTTCAAGCAGCACAAAAATAAAGCCTCTAACAGATGACGAAAATGACATTTTAAATAATTGTATTAATATCCTTAAACCTTTGAAGAATTAACATAGACTATAAGTTCATCTGAATCATGTTTGTCAGATGTGATACCACTTGTTTCAACATTGAAAGTTGTGTTAACAAATGTTATTAAGTCTAAGGGAGTTTCAAGGATGACTGAAACATTAATGAAGGAGATGAACGACAGATTTGAAAACCTGGAAAATGATGATGCTTTTACAACTGCAACCTTTTTAGATCCTAGATACAAAACAAAAATTTTTAAACCACTTGTTTCTCAGAATGTTAAAACCAAATTAGGATGTTTATGCGATGAGATGAAAGAAACAGCGAAAATAACGCCTTTCAAGAAAAAGCAAAAGCTGTCAGATACAAAAGAAACAAAATCTGTTAGCTTAAGCATTGCTAAATCAATGAAAGATCTTCTAGCTTCCAGCAGCAATGAAGAATCACAGTCAGAAGTATCAAAGGATACAATATCGAATTTTGAAAATTATCTGAAACTCCCACGTTTGGAGGCAGATAAAGACCAACTGCTTTGGTGGAGAGATAATTGCAAAAGTTTTCCTTTTCTTGTTGAGCTGGCAAGGACTTATTTAGCATGTCCTTCAACTAGTGTTGCTAGTGAGCGTCTTTTCCAGTGGAGCAGGCCTCATTTTACGACGAAAAGCGAACCAAACTTTCACCTGAAAGAGCTCAAAAGCTTTTATTTCTAAAAAATAACTTACAAATTATTAACTAAAATGGAATATGTGAAACTGTGAAGTGTGAAGGTAATACTGAATTCCTGGTTATATATATATATATATATATATATATATATATATATATATA